>JAFBJZ010000856.1:857500-1081606 GCA_016785225.1 Psettodes erumei | reverse complement strand
ATGCATTTTTGGGTCATATTGATTTTTTGACATTTTTCGCAAAAATTCGACATACTGTAAAATGGCTTTTTTTCTCGTTTTCATGACATACTCTACTATGACCGTGTTTTGCATTTTTGACGCATTTCATGCTATGGAGTGTGAATAAAACACCATTCTTGATGTTTTGATGCATTTTTGGGCCATATTAATTTTTTGACATTTTTGTGTTTTTTTCGACATACTATACTATGGCATTTTTTCTCATTTTCATGACATACTCTACTATGACCATTTTTTGCATATTTGATGCATATTATGCCATGGACTGTGAATAAAACACCATTCTTGATGTTCTGATGCATTTTTGGGCCATATTCATTTTTTGACATTTTTCGCATTTTTTCGACATACTATACTATGGCATTTTTTCTCATTTTCATGACATACTCTACTATGACCGTTTTTTGCATTTTTGATGTATATTATGCTATGGAGTGTGAATAAAACACCATTCTTGATGTTTTGATGCATTTTTTTTTGTTTCATTTTTTTCTAAAATGATTTTCAGTTCTGATTGAACACCTTTGCATTGTCGTATGTGCATATCACAAAAAAAGATGGGAGGGTTGGTCAAATTTTAGCAAGAGTCGAGACTTAACATATTACGTGATTTAACTCTCACAACCTGTATATTTTTCTCTGCAGACAGCACAGCAGACCTGCAGAGGAAATTAAAATTTTAATCTCTCAGCTAGATTCAAAGAACAGTCTCCGGTCTCACAGGACAGTGGATAAATAAGTCATGAGCTGGAGGTTTGTGTGACAACGGAGCTGGACAGACAATCACAACAACACACGCTGCGAAGGAAGTACACAAGCTCCGGGTTTGGCAGCGACTTCCGAATGGGATGTGACTGACTGATAACCTCTAAAATTTCAGCATAAATATCTGAAAGCTGTTGATTTTAGATACTGAGCAAGCAACTCCATTATGCTTTCTCGACTCTGTATTTTAAACACTGGCATTCACTAATGGTGTACAAGCATTGCTTGGCTGCTTCTCCTCAAGACATAAAAATTAGGTCACTCCCACCACATTACTGAGAGCATAATGCAGACAAGAGCTTCATGAAAGGATGACGCCACACTGTGGACAGTCTTGAATGAACAATCTTTACAAATATGTGTGGAGAATATGCTACAGTGGCACACTTGTACAGCTGTATTCATCTAAATTAGTTAAAAAGTTTTGAATTTAAAAGAGGAATAATTACTGTACATTTTGCTCCAGAAGTCTTTTTCAGACAGGGGCTGAAAAGCAAGATGTGGCTGAAGAACTGTGGCTTCTTCTAATGTTTAACTGGTAACATTTTGTAACTAAAACACTACATAATGTTAAATGACATGTATATCTGAAAAACACATGAGAATAGGACAAACATTTGGGGACAAGAAATACATTCAAAGATGTGAATATATTGTAGTTTAGTCTTAGTCTTCATTGCTAGAGATTATTTGTCCATGTCATGCACAGCACTGTTAACAAGAACAAGTCTTTTCCCATCGGTCGCTCATAAATAATTTTTCACTTCTGAAAAACATCACTGCATCATGGGGAGGAAAAAACTAGCGTCAGAAAATTAAAAGCAAGGAATTTTATTGTTCCTTTAAAAAGGTCTCAGCAGATTTTATCCATCTTAAAATTAAAAAAAGTTAACATCCTCACCCCCCCACAGTAATGTCTCAACCCTGTTCAAATTAAATCAGTAAAAGCACACCATCTAGATTAAGGCACAGTGAATGCTGAGGTGCAGGTGATGCAAGTGAACCAAATTTCTGGGATAAAATTCACGTTTTGTTTTTTGTTTTGTTTTTTAAATTGGCCCCACAAAGTTGTTTTTTCCCCTTGGAAAACCACCTAACTCCTTTGGGGGCCTTACTATCATGGAGAGCAATGCAAGGTAACACAATGTTAACAGTTAACAAAATAAAAAATAATAACTTAAATGTGTAGGAATGAAAAAGTGTACCGTTATCCAGTTATTATGAAACATTCTGTACATCATACTCTGATGACCAAATAAAAAAAAGTCTAAATTAGTCCCGTGTATGCTATTTACAGTTAATGTAATCCCCCCCCCTTAGCTCTAGATGCAAAAAATGTTAAAGTTCAGTAACCACAAAGTGTCTCAGTTAAACTTCATTGTTAAACCATTATTAGCATTGTAGCACCCTTAACATCTGGCATCAACATGTCACACAGGCAAAGATGTACTGAGGATGTAGTCAGGCAAACACCTCAGAAACTCACTCTAAAATGTGGCACAGGATAATATAAAAGATGTGGCAGGATGCATTTGCTTTTGGTTTTGGTCTGTATCCAGTAAACTGAATCTGAAATGAAACAATGAGCGAGGTTCCAGCTTTGAAGGTGGAAATTGCAGGGGTTCTTTTTTTTCTAACCAATGCTCCAACAGGTAAAACTGGACTGCAATTCACAACACTGCGCTGCGTGAAAGCCAGAGCTTCATTTTAAATCCAGTGTACTGGATTCTATACGTGACTGTCAAAATAAGCTGCTAAAACAAGAATTCCAGTTTCTTTATGTGGACAGGAAACACATTATCGCTAGGTGAAAATGCTACAAATGGCTGGCCTGCTTTATGACAGTGTATGTAGACTCAGCTCTGAATATGATTCATGTTAATGCCAGGTATTATGAGGGCCTATGATATCACTGTTATCAGTGATGAGTAAATGTCCATCAGTAAATGATTCATAACATCAAATAGTTCTACAAAAGTCCCACATAAGTAAATGTTTTGCAAAAAAAAAAAAAGAATAGAAATTCAGATGTGTTCTACAGTTTTCCCCTCTGGTACAAATTTAAAAAACATTTTTAAAAAAAAAACTGACCAGTTTTAACCCTTTTGAGTTTTCCCCAAATCAAAACATCTCATAGCATAAAAGATCTGATGGCAGGTTTGTCTGTAAACTGATATTGGGGGATGCTGTCTGTCCTACTTTCACGCTGTGTGTTGTTTTCTGATCTGGGTTATGTCGCTCGCGCTTCACATCCTGAAGTCAAATTTGTCCTGTAGTGTGAGAAGGATCGGTGGGGACTCCAAAGTCCTCTGCGGAAGTCAACAAGTATGTGGCTGAGCACAGCCTCTGGCGCTCCTAGTCCAGCTATATACCTGAGTTAAATCCGTGCATAGTAGTGGCAACGATAATGAGTGTGTCAGTAACCAAAGAAACTGCTTGCGCTCACACCCACACAGTCTCTCCCAGACAAACGTTAGTTCACTGCCCCAGATAGCTTGCTAGTAGTTGAGGAGGCGCTCCCTCTCTGTGCCAGCGTAGCGCTGATTAGCAGCAGACACCTTTGCCTTGTTTACTGAAGGGCCTGTGAAAGGAGTCAGAACATGTTGCGTTTACTTCAAAACGGAATTAAATCTGTGCCCAGATCTCATACGCTTTAAATGTGAGACTTTACTGACCTATATAGCTGAGCAGTACAGGCAGGAAGATGAGGCCGTGTGTAGCCCCCAGAAGTACTATGGCCAAGTACATTCTGAAGTAGAAGACCTTGAAGATCTGCGACTTGGAGAAGGCCAGGACTAAGATACCTCCAAACTTTGTTAATGTGATCCCGCTGAATACCTGCAAAAAAAAACAACAACCCAGTGTCATTTAACGTTAACAACTGATTTCATGTTAAAAACAAATAAAACCTCACCTTTTTCAGCTACCACTGATAGAACCCCCCCAAAACATGTGTTTTATTCTGCCCTACAATCATGTACACACTGATATTCACATTATCAGCATGGACACATTTCCAACCCAAATAGGTCTCCATTTACTTATACTGAAAAAGTTTCCTCATGTGAACAGGTGAAGTGAGACTTACAGTGCTGCCCATGTGAGCCAGAGCCTCTTCAGCCCGCTCCACTCTGTTCTTCTTTACGCTGATGGAAAACGCTCGCACAATGTGGCTGCAGAACTCCACCGAGATACCACAAGTCTGCGGCAAAGAACAGGAAGCAACTCAGCACCAAAGACATGGAAACGCCGGAATGACAGCTGACCGACTGAGGCTCGCCTTTGAAAAACACATTACTCCCCAACACACTGCAAATGTTGGCGATGTGGTGACATGTAGCTAAGTCCCTTGGGGTGAGTGAGGCGAGGGGTCAGACAGAACGTAGGCACAAGTGCCAAAGAAGTCACAGAACTACACATAATTATGACAAGGAACAGCAAAACATGACATGTCCTTGCAAATAAGATCAGTTGAGAAATAAAAATTTTAAAAAATGAAACTATTATATTAAAAATAGCTTTTTTCCCCCCAACAAAGTCAAACCATGTGAATGCACTTCCATTTTGCATAATGAGTTACACAGTTCAACTTAAGGTCCACTCACTAGCTTTTTCAGTGCTGTCCTTTATCAGAACAGTTGGTGCTAACATACTAAAAATGGGTGACTGCTTGAATGTTGTCGAATCCGACAGGAATCATGGCCACAGCAACAAAAACACAGCTGAACATTGAAAGACGTGAAAAGAAAGTTGTAATTTTCCCTTCCGCTCGAAAACTCTTCATCTGTGACCTGGAGTCCTTCCTCGCTTACTTTGTTTTATTTCGTTCAGAAGACGTTCCCTAAAGCTTCTATCGCTTTTCCTTACTTGCAAGCCGTTTGTTGCCGTGTGCAAAAGCGCCATAAATGTGAAGCGTGTTTCATGCGGCCTCTCACCATGACCAGGTTCACCAGGGAGACCGCATTGAGGCTGATGTCCCACAGCCACATGAGGCCGAACATGTTGACCAGGATCATGGCGATGGTGAGGCTGACGAGCACGGCCGACCACAGCTCGAAGCCCAGCAGCACCGTCGTCACCACAAATATGGCCGCCAGCGACACGCTCAGGTTCAGAGCGGTGTCATAAGCGATGGTGAGGTACTGCTCATAAAACACGTAGAAGACGCTGTAAGAGAGGAACACGTGCGTTAGTGAGGAGACATGAAGAAAAAAAAAAAATGCTAACGCAGAAAAGGAATTGCCTAATCTGTACTTCCTAAAATGATCACTTCTCCCAGATTATTAGTAGATTATGTTTTCTTCAATCAGACCCAATTACTATGGTCCCTTTTCCAGGAGACTTATTGTAACAAATCTAACGTTGTAACCACAAACCTCTTGAACGCGAGGTTTGACCTCAGCGTCTGGAGTTGGCGATCTACATTAGCAGCGGCACAGTTTTTCGGTGACATTGGGACACGGCAGACAGGAAGATTAATTTGGCGCATCAGGTCAAATATTAGCTACGCTGCCATTTACGTTATCTTTGCCCTGTGCTTATCTATGACCTACTTTTCCCCTCCGATTCCCCGGAACCTTGAGTTCAAAACAAACAAAACTTCAGATGCCAACGTTTCACCTCGCAGAGATAACCACACTAGAGCAGTGGATGATGTTAAGAAAAAGACCAAATTATTGTCCGAAAAAAAGACAATAATGATTAGGATTTAAATTCATACTGCACATTTGGCGGAGATGAAAGCATCGTGGGGGGTGGAACAGGACTTACCTGTAGGCAAACACTTTGTGGTCCATGGACTGACTGATGTTGTCAGCCAGAATTCGAGCCATTTTCAGGGCCTCTATGAAGTCTGGGGATTCCTTCAGGATGGTGTGGTAAGTCATAAAGTAAGTGGCTCCCACCCCGGTGTTGTCTGGATACAGGTCAACCGCTGTGGCGTAGGCTGCGTGGCCGCTGGAGGAGCGTGCACGAGAGGGAATGAAGGAAGCAAGAGAAATCGACAAATGGCTGGTGAAGAGATGCTTCTTAACGTAGGGAAACAAGTTCACGTGAAAGCACTCTGTGCCGTGCCATGTGCTTTCAGTAAAAACCTCGAAAAACAAATAATATTTTGACGGAGCTATTAAATTACCCTTTTCCACACTTGACGTTGGGATTGTCTGACAGGAACATGGGTAGAAACCGCATGAAGTCTTCTCCTTCGGGCCTCTGCTTTCCAGCGGGAGTCATGGGCCGACAGTGCACGCAAGATGAATTTACCACTGGAAAACATCAGAAAATATCAGAAGTATATTCATTTTCGAGAAATACCCAAGTGCTCATGTTAAACCTGAGAAGATGATTCGTTTCACAGCATTTTGCGCGTGAAGACACGGCAAAGGTGTTTAACGTGTGATGTGCGGATGATGAGAAAACAGGTGCAGAGATTTACCCGAGGCATTGCAGAAGGCCCCAGTGTTGTTGTAGTATCGACAGCAGGTGGACTGAGGCTTCACCCAGTCAAAGTAGTCATCCAGCCAAGAGGACGGCGTGAAGGCAATGGTTGTGCTGCAGCGCGAAAAATTGAGGTGACAAACACGAGTCATTTCATGATTCAAACAAGTTTTCAGGGTGTGAAATTTAAATCATTTTTTTAACAGCTTGTTCCTTTAGTTAATCTTATCACCAGCACTGATTTTGCCTTGTGCAAATAAACCATCCACGAACTAATGTGTGCAGTGCTCAGACTTACTAGTCGCTGATGAGCGAGGCCGTGTAGACCTGCTGGACCAGGGAGTTGTTGTTGCAGCCCACTCCTCCACACACAACATTCTGGCCCTCCGGGCTGCTGTAGTTGAGGCCGTCCTCTACCACAAAGTACACGGGCGCACCGGTGTGGAGATATTCGCTCAGGTTCTTAAAGTAGTCCAGCACATATGAGTCCTGGACGGAGAGACAAACCGTCAGATTTAACCCCGGCCGTGGGCAGAGCACTGCAAGCTGAGGGCATCTATAATGTTCCAATGGAAGGCCGTAGGGTAGAGGGAAGACAAATCATCACGCCACATGGCGTGCAACAGACTGAGCTCCCCAAACGACTGACAGGAGCCGTCAAATAAATAAACTACATCACAGACTTCAGTGTTGCTACCAATATTCAATCATAACCATTTTACTTTGAACACATAGTTGAGTTATAAACTGGAAAGACTTACATCAGGCATGGATAATTTCTGGTCCAGTCCAATCTCTACTTTGTTCACGACAGCAATGCTGAAGGAGAGTATCCCCACAAACACTGCCACCTAAAGGAGGAAATAACGAGCAGAAATGAAAAATGTGACACCAACTAAATCCATCAACGTGTTACAATAACAAGTGACGGGGGGGACTCAAGAGATGGATGCATGTGATTGGCAAAGAGTCACCGAGGCACTCACTATGATGGGCCGAACCCACTCTTTCAGGATGAATGGGGCGTAGACTTTCTTGAAAATGCGGAAGAGGAAACCATCCGTCTTTGTTTCCTGACCTTCTGGCAGCTTCACGCAGCAGATGATGTCAAGCTGATTCCTCTTTTAGGCAGGAGAGACAACACAGCGTTTGATAAGTGGGACTTACTCCATGACAAATTTCCAGATCTGGGACATTGAAAACACTTGTGCAAAGCTACAACCAGTAAGATTTGCTACCTTACTGCTTTATTCTTACTTTCTTTGATTTTATTATTATTTTTATTATTATTTCAAGAAATGGGAAAAGGGTGTAGGAGTATACACATTTGTACAAGTATGTGTATGCATGTATATTTTAATTTTTTATTTTATCCCTACAGCATTTACAAACTATATTCCAAAATAAACGGTTAAATAACCCCCCAAAAAATAATGATAATCAGGCCCTGACCATCTGAAACCGCTCCAGTATCATCACAAATGTCACCACAGTTTTCTCTCACACTCTCTCACCTCCTGTCTTCTGGCGTCCAAGCCGAGCAAGCTGACAAAGCAACTTATCTGCAGCAGGAAGTCAATAAAAACAGCCAGGCCAGCAAACAGAGAGAAAGTCCTCACTGCAGGCATGTTGGACAAAGCTCCTGCAGAAGGAAAAGCAGAACATTTCCTCGGCGTGTGACAAAACCAGTTAACTAAAGCACTTTTTCAGGTGAATGCGTCACTACTGTTCCCAAAGACGATTTCCTTAAATCAAGGCAAACAAAGAACACGCATCTTAAAGTTCCATTTGCATCGTCTGTGTACATATGATGCAGTGCATTTAACAGACGAGCCACGGTTCGATCCACTTACCCAGGAAGAAGGCCACTGTCTCAGAGAACGAGGAGAGGAACATGCTTGGGGCAACATCTCCGAGAATACGGCCGATCTGTTGGTGAGGTTCCTCCTGCGGCATCCGCTCATCCCTCTGTTCACCAGAGCAGATTGGGGGGAAAAAAACAACAACAAAAAAAGAAACCCACACACTTAACATCACTGCTGATCTTGCTGAAGATAAGAGAAGCGCAGCTGACATGCAGTGACAGAAATGTCATGGTTCAGCTGAATAAACACTGCAAAAGCATTTCACCATTAAACCACACGAGCAACACAGGGGTAACTGTATAACAGTTCGATGCGTAGCGGGGAAGGGAGGTTACCTGGTACGTCTGCACTATAATGAAGATGTTGTCCACTCCAACAGCCAGCACCAGGAAGGGAATGACCTCGATCACAATGAGCGTGAGAGGGACGCCGGCATAGCTGAAGATCCCCAGTGAGGAGGACACAGAGCCGAGCACAATCAGGATGCCCGCAATACCCAGGGAAATCTTAGAGTCCACCTGTGAGGGCCGAAGGAAAAGATGAGTCGCGCTCCGCCCTCAGCTGCGCCCTTTTACACTCCAGCGCAGGAAGTCGTGGAGCGTGTTGAACAAGTTCTGTTGAGTCGGGCCGCTTGCGTCAACGCCAGGAAAGGAATAGTGTCAATGCACTGAGTAAAACTCTCCCAGGAGTGGATTATGGTATCGAACGGGTAAAAAAATTCAATAAAAAAAAATTCAAAACAGATCATAACACTGAATGCAAGACATCAAATCAGTCTCTTACCAACAGTCTCCGGAGGCTGTGGATGTGACCCAGGGCCAGCGAGATGTAGATGAACATAATGGCATAGCTGATCACTATGGTGCTGACGTCGCTGTCGCTCTCCCGGTCAATTTCATCTTCAACGCTCCTCTCTGCGCTGAACGCTATGGTCAGGTTGGGGTTCTTGAAGTTCTTCATGAACTTGATGAATCTGAGAGGTGTGTAAAAAACAAACACAGTAGGTACACAGGCACATGCATTACACCACCACCAGCGGTGACTTTTGCCCAAGCGACCCCAAAGAGAGTTTGGGAAGAGATGGACGTCTCACTCTTTCTCCCACGCCAGAGCTTTTTCCAGCCTGACCGAGTCGTTCAGGTAGTTGTTGAGGGGAAAGGTGATCACTAGAGCGGTGGCATTGTTGTAGTTGAAACCTGTGGTGAGTGACAAAACAAAAAAAAGAGAGACATTTATTGTAAAACTGAGGCCATCTTGGATAAAGTATGCCTCATATAAAATAATAATGCACAAGATGCTCAGCGACCACGTTTTTTTCAATAGAGATGCTAAAGGCAGATTATGTAAGTGAGAACTAGCACACAGCCATCAATAAGTGCTGATCCAGCTCACCGTCATAGCCCCCGAGGGCCAGCCACGGGAAGACGGGGCCCCCAAACGTGCCCAGACAGGGGTCGTGGAGGAGAGTGGTGTCGTTGAGGGACGCTGGCGAACTGCAGGAGGACAGACGAGAGGGGTCAAAAGTCAGGAGAAAAAACAAAAAAGCACCTCATGACAACCAATGAGGAAGTAGCACTGTGCTATTTCAAGAAGACACTTTCCCCCAAGAAAGTTCAGAAAGGCGGATGCCAAAATGTGGAGATTTTTGTGAGCTTCAGGTATTAATTTAATTTCAATGTGGACATTTTTTTTTGGACAGATCTGTGCTGCTGATTAATGCCAATTCAAAACCACGGGTGCCATCTTATTGGTAAATATCTGAAAAAGGAGAAGAAACTGACAGAACTTCATACACAAAAAAAAAAATTTAAAAAAAAAAATCACCTGACACAATAGAGGAAGTGGCTGTGATAGTCAGCATAGACAAAGAATTCGTCTCCGATGCTGTGGTCCAACACGTCGTGGCTGTTTTGGAAGTAGTTGAGGACACTCAGGATGGTGCAGTTGTCGTTGTACGGGGCCAGCGGAGACAGGCACACGTCCTTCAGGGTGACTTTCTGACCCTCGTACGTGGCCTCGATGGCTTCGATGTCGAGCTGCAAATCCAGCACCTGGTCGATTTTGGAGAGGGAAAACATGAAAGTAGAAAAGAGAAACAATTAACCACAGAAACAGAAATGTTCTTTATGTAGTTCCTATGTGGTAACAGCAGCATTATTTCTTTATACGAAGCACACAAGTGGCTCAAGTGACAGGAAGCGAATCAAAGCTGCAACTGATTAGTTTACCTGAGTTGAACTACCTCACCTGGTGCAGGAGGTCTTTTTCCAGTATGGCTCCAAACGGGACATCTGATCCTCCAAAGTACGGCGAGTAGATGAACGTGTCATTGAGTGGAGTGGTTATGATGAGCTGCACGGTTCTAAAGAAAGGCCCAAAGTGGCTGTCGAAATAATCCTTCTCCTGGCGGGCCTGGCTCGTGGGAGACGACCACAGCTCGACGGGGTTGGTGGTGATGCGCATGTAGACCAGCCCCCCCGAGGAGGCCACCACGATGATCAGGCTGCCCAGTATGACCAGAGAGGGATGCAGCACGCAGAAGGAACCCCAGGTGCTGAAGGCACGCCGCAGCACGCTCTCGAAGCGTTCGCCAAAGGTCTCGCAGCACGAGGCGTTGGCTAAGAGGAAGAGAAGACCGGGACTTAGCTTTGGTCACACAGCAGTGACAGGACATCATCATCACTTGTACTGTACCTATAAAACATCTTGTATGACAAAAGGATGACCAAAAGAAGAAAAACCTTGGACCTTAAGTCCTGAATTAAAATACCTTGGTCAGAATTATCACTGTTGAGAGACAGGGGGTTATTACTGTCCAGTATGGGGCCATATTCAGACATGATTGTCCTTTTCCTGCAAACACAAAGAAACACACCAACCAATTAGATATCAGTTTCAGAGGGCCAGCAACAAAACTGAAATATGACTCCCAGCAGAAAGTCCTATTACTACTATTACCTGTAGCACCACGCTACCAGCACAGCTCCAAAAAAGACCAGCAGGAAGGCCACGTAAGAGATCCACATGATGACGGTCATGGCGTCGATGCCGAAGATGGTCCAGGGTGGGGGGAGAGGGGGAGGCACAGGCTTGGGCCCGCAGGTGTCGGAGCAGTCCTGACAGGAGCAAGGGCCTGAGCCGTCCTCCAGGCCCTCGGAGCAGGCGTACGTCTTGTTGTTCATGGGAGTGTAACCCGACACCGGGACATCTAGAGTAACAAAACAGCGTAACGCGGGATGACGGAGCAAGCATCAAATGTTTATTAAAAACGCAGAGCTAGTTAGCTTTGCTGCAGCAGCAGGCTCGTGACCAAATATGAAAAGTTATTACAAAATGATTGACCTGAGAATATTGGGATGATGGGGAAGGGAGTCTGTCCATTGTTAATACTGAACATGTACTGGATCCAGTTAGTGGCGTTGCAGTCCTTTGCATCCTTGCCACACAGCAGTGATAAGGCCTTCACGTTGCTCGATGGTGCCTCGACGTCCTTGCAGGCATTATACATGGCTGCAAAAAAAATAATAAAATAGAATTTTGTTTTTACCAGGGCAAAACCAGTCAAAGTGACAGAAAACGCTAACAGGCAATGAATTGCCCACAAAATGTCAAGCGTGTCATTTTTCCCTCATCACATTCTCTTGGATTTTAACCAGGAAGCCATGAGAAAAAGTGAAAGTGAAGCTGGTTTTTGTGCATTCTTCAGCATCCAGATGCAAGCTCACCATTCGCAAATGTTTGCCCAATGTAGTACTGTACTTCCTCCACATTGGACGCGTTGATCTTGGTGGCATTTGT
This sequence comes from Psettodes erumei, assembly GCA_016785225.1. Taxonomy (NCBI): domain Eukaryota; kingdom Metazoa; phylum Chordata; class Actinopteri; order Pleuronectiformes; family Psettodidae; genus Psettodes; species Psettodes erumei. The sequence goes on along the minus strand of JAFBJZ010000856.1, from coordinate 1,069,700 downwards.
GAACAGGCTCTGGTGGGGGCTGCACGTCAGCTCACAGAAGAGGTTCATCAGGTTGAAGAAGCAGGCAGGGCAGCTACACGGTGGGCGACAGAGGCAGGATTTATTTCAAAACAAGAACGAGCTCATCGCACCGCTCACACAGAATAAAGAAGTTGTTTTATTAAGTTAAGTTAAAGTTTAAAGAAAAAAAGGTCGTAACACAGTGCTGAAGAGCAAAAAGAGCAACTACAAAGATAAGAAAACATGTCAACCTTGGCTAATCATTGCAGTTTGGACAATGCAGAGTTGCATGTTAGGATTGGAACTACCAGCTTGCGGCTGTATGCCTCCAAAACCTGGTCACAATCTCTCCCTCTGTTTCTGAGTCATGGAGGTGAATACTGGCCAGGGAAGTGTTTTTTGCATGCTAATTTGCATAATTTGTATTTGTATAAAAATACTGATTGTTTTTTTTTTCCCCCAGATCATACTGCTCGTCATTGTGACCTGGGAAAAACTGCTGTTAAGATGAGGCATAATGACAGAAAATGCTGTAGCAGCTCTTTTGTGTTTATTAGTTAATGTTATAACATGATGACACGGTGTTGTGACATTGCTGCAGGGCGTACCGGGACAGGAACTGAAGGGGCAGCTGGAGACTCCCTTTGAGAGTGCGCAGCTGGTCAACGTTGCAGCAGAGGCTTCGGTTTCCGTAGTCATATCCAGGACAGAGCTCCTGCACGCAAACACATGAGGGATGATCCCGGTGTTACACTGGAAAGCAGGGGTATGTCACAGACCGAGAGATGAAAAGCAGTAACAGGCGTACCGTGAGAAGTTCGTATCCCTCGGGGCGGAGCGGGATGGGAGGGCCAGTGTAGTTGCAGTTGTACTTCTTCCCGGGCACCTTCTCAGACTCCCCACACTCACCGTACCACATGCAGTGCTGGGCCTCCACCTGACAGCAAGATGGGAAAAAACACCATGGCGTCTATTTCCGTTTAATTTCTGGTGAGGACGAGAGCAAGGTTTTGCCAACAAATCTGAGGAATGCGGCCAAAACACACAGACTTCCTCGAAAAGCAACAGTGGGCCACATGACTTAGTTTTGAGGGTTAAAGCCGTGCATTTTTTCACCTTACAGTTTTTGACTTGCCAAGTTAAAACTCCTCCCCGTGTGTCTAGTATCTCGTGCTTTGTATGTCTGATAAAAAATCTCACTTCTGCAAAAGTATTTCCTTAAAGAGCAGCATTTTAAAAGCAAGAGGCAGAGGAGCCCTCGGTTTAGTCATATCGCACAGCGCCAGCTTGACGAAGCTGACATTCAACGTTAAGAAAAGCCAGAAGGAGGACATCCGTTTTCTCATTTCTATGGCAACATAACAACACTCAGACAATTTTATTAGTCAAGTTCAACATATTCTGAACATGTTTTCTTTAATGTGACACATTCTTATGTGTCGCAGAAAATACAAAACATACTGTTACTAATGTTTTAAATGTTAAAAATAGGTCTCAATAGCATGTATAGCTTCTGCAGTCACAGTTTTCCATTATCTGTCTGTTCAGCATCAGAGCTCTCATGTGTTCATTGTTGGAAGGGGTGACTTGGGGAAGTTAATTTACTTAGTCTACAGACTGTTTATGAGTAAGCCCAGTGTCACACTCTGTCCTACTTGGCCCTTGTAGGATTGAGTTCAAGGGCAGCATTCAAATATCATTATTTCCTCAGCTGGATTTGCAGTTTGCAGCTGCATATGAGGACGGTGCTCTAAAAGGTAGCAACTATATGTCCGAAATCAACTTGCAAGACTCAAGACTGAGGGGTGCAAGACGTGCAGGACTAGAACCCTGCGAGGTTTGTTTGAAGTGCTTCATAAATATGACAGAAGGCTTACGTACGACCCCAAATCCCACAAAAGAAGCAGGCAAACACGTGTTTCTGTAAAATCCTCTCTGCTTATCTCCTGCAGCCTCTTACCCTGAGACAGTGAGGACTGATCAGATCCAGATGTGCTGTTTTAGCCTGGTTTTGAAGCAGTCCTGTGCACACTAGTGGACTGACCTAATTACCTCGTGGGTGCAAACAACGTGACAATTTCATCACATCAGTACGTCACAGCTTCAGGTCCATCATTTGTTTCATATGAATCAGCAATATCAGAAAGGGTGCAGCCCAATGCTTGAATTTTTCCTCTTATAGAATGGCTATTTCTTTTAATTACATAGTATTAGTATTTTTTATTTTATATTTTTGTGTGCGCACCTGGCAAATCCAAACAAAAACTGGATTTCACATGAAAAAGTAACTTGCTGTTTCAAGCCTTCACGTGCCTTCCTGCTAAACAGTTTTAACTGGGTTAAAGGTTACTGCTTAGGACAATCGAAACATCACCATGAACGCATTTACCTGTTATCTGGTACCGATAGGGTGGTGTTTACGCCTTGTCGTGACATGACAGGAGGACACTTTGTACCAAACGGGCTTCACAGCCAGAACACAACTTGTGCCACAACTGCCTGTCTCTGTGAAATACCAAAGCTAGCCTCTTTTGTAATTTTATTGTCGGTGTTTGCGTTACGCTGCTGCTTCTGTGTTCAAATAGCTCTGCCACCTTGTTTGATGCCTGAGCCACTATCAAGGCAATTAGTGTCGAAGGCTGTCTTTATCCTGGATATACAGAATGGAAGCCCTAACAGCTAAACGACGCCGGACCCCAGCTTCGCTAGCCGCCTCAGATAAACATCTCAACAGCAACGGAGCTGAGTCATGTTTTAGTCACGAGCGCGCGGACGTTAAATGCCACTTACCCATCGAAAATACCCCTGTGACAAGACTACAGCGACGACCAATACACACGAGACGCCTCTCCCGGGTAAGGGTCCCATCCCGCTTACTGAAAAGACCGAAACGAAGTGACGGCCGAGGTAAAGTTTCGCCTTTCTTGTTGATGGTTTCTTCTTCGTCGGGTTAAATATTTCGGGACGGAGACCGGCTGCCGTCTCAGTGCTGCCACCGCGCGGCGTCGACGACACACTACACCTAAAAGGTCACACCACGTGACTGCAGTCGCTCCCACAGGCTCTGAAAAGCTATTTAACCCCGTGCTCAACCTTTGTTTTGGGTCACGAAGATCACAAAACTCATTTTAAAGTGAAATAAATGTGAGGACACTCTCAGATTTCTTTTTTGCTTCTTACATGAGAGCCTTCTGACAGTAAGCAGTCTTAATCTTTAATCGAAGGAGGTAGCTTTTTTTTTTTTTTTTTTACAGACTTTGACATTGTGAACTCATGGTTGTTCCGCGCAAAATGAATTAAACAATATTTCGGCGAACATGACAAGTATACTTTTTCATGCTAAAACCACAACAACTTTGGTTATTTCGTGTGACACCTTTCTGTATTTAAATTCTACCTGAGCTCTCTTTGGTTTGAAGTGGACAGAACTATACTGCAAAAGTGATTTTATATTTCAATCAATCAGAGTTTATCAGAACATTATTGTTGTATTTGTATTTGCATTTGTTGTATTATTGTGCATTTACAAGACTTATTTTAAGAAAAGTTTGGATAATGTCTTCAACAGTTCCCCAAATTAGCTAAAAAATAAGTATAAGTAATATTGGCAAAAGCAACAGCCAGAAATATCAGAAACCTTTTCTTAAATAAACTATCACATTACATTTATTACAATGGAATGAACCAGTACACTTACTGTAACTAAAAAAATAGATCTCATCAAAGCACAGCCAAACAGTGCTGATAAATCAGATTAGCTGAGTGTTTGAGTGCCAGTTCATTGTTTAAATGTCTGTTTGTATTTGTCTTACTTAATAAAAAGTAGTAGTATTCTGTGTACATAACTTGCAATGAATACAGTGAGAAGATTTCATCAGGCAACTTTTTATCTGTTTGTCATTGGCGGACAAACGCTGATGCTCACACTGACACACTGTGAAGCAAGTCAGAGAGGACACACTACTCATTCAGCCGTCTATCTGCTCGTTCATCACATTGCCGCTTGAAGCTATGCATGCATTAAGATAAAAGGAAGACTGAGTACATCTTCCTGCCTCACCCACTTCACTTCTTTAAGATGTGTGTGTGTGTGTGTGTGTGTGTGTGTGTGTGTGTGTGGGGGGCAAACTCAATGCATTTCCATAGAAAAAAGTTTATTCATGTTCACTTTCGAATGAAATAGTCACAATTCAGATATAAGTGCATATTCACGTATGATGTGACAAAGTCGTGTACTGATAGTATAAATTATAGGTGACTGTTTTGGGGTATATTACAACATAATCAGTGTTTTTCTGTACATGTACCTGTGTCAAATCTGCAAAAGTACAGGCTGCTACAATCGTATATTCCTTTAAAACTAGGAATAATATTTGAAAAGTTAATGCTCTTGCAAGACTACAAGACTTTAAAGCTCAGAGCAGATTCATAGATGTGGTGTCAACACCCTGTGTGAAACACCAGTCTCTACACTTCTGGAAAAAAAACAGACAAGGAAAAGTGTTCTGGTAATAATATAGCTACATCAGACCACAAACATCTGAAACATTCCTATAGTTTCTCACACCACACAGAGCCGTTCAAATGGTCTCTCAAATCCATCATGTTTTAAGGAAATAGTACTTTCATTTCAAAATTTAAACAAGTTTCTCACATGACCCAAGACAGTTTAACTGGCTTTAAAAAAAAAAAAAAAAACTAAAAAAAGGGAATGCAACTTGATCTACTGTTTTTTTGTTAAGTTTATGGCTGCCAGGTCAATATATTGAGCGGTAAGGACTTGATAAGTTCTTAGTTCAGTGTTAAAACATACTATTGTTTGGAAATAATCAGTAACAGGGCAGGAAAAGAGCTTCCTCTGTGAGCAGAATAACATGCCACAAATACAAAGCACTTCGTGGTACCTCACAAATATCTTTCACTCAAGAGGGCTACAGGTTTTCAGCTACAAAAAGCAGCAGCAGTGTGAATATGACCACAGTCACATTTGCCATATTTACCATCACATTCTCTACATAGTTGGTGTGGTATCACACATCAGCGGACACAGGGAACTCTGCTCTCTTGTTTAATTCTGAAAGAAGAGGCAACAGGTTTGCATCACACACAGAACTGTCTCCGAACATTAAGGTAACAAATTTAAATGATAAAATTCAATAGTATTTTCCTTTAATCTGACTCTATATTCTATTCATTGCAACATCTTGTCTACTCATTGACTCATCCTTCAGGAAGAGTGCTGTCAGGCCTCCGAGGAGCCCATCCGTCAAGCCAACATTTTACCCCCTTAATCACCATACTGACCTCAGCGGAAATAAATGTTCTGAGGCTTGAAGTGAGTGCACTGCTGTCTGTCGTCAGCCCTTTCAGTTCACACTTATCAATACTATTTGCTGACCACGTCTCTTAACTTGTGACTCTACGACACATGTACCTTAGGGTGTGTTTGGGGTTGAGCTGCCGGTTTATATGTTCTTTGCAACAGAGCTGCTGCCTCCCAAAATGACTCCATTATGCCTCTGGCACATTTGGATCACAAACAGCATTTTGCAGAACATTTAGAGATTTTAACTTTTTGACAGGGGTGACAACAGCATTGTTACAGAGCGTATCTGGTCCAGAATCGCTCAGGTCAACTGAGTCATGTATTAATCATCCAGCTTTCATCAAGTAAAAGTCCTCTGTTGTTTGGTTTTAAGAAAAAAAAATTCTTTGGAATGAGACGGGTACTACATGACAAGTATGACGGCATACAAGCGACACAGGAAGCTGCACAAAGTGTCACCTGACGTCATAAGACAGGACAGAACACATATGATAATTGATGGTACCATTTAGGTATGCTTATCCAGCCAAGACATCAGTGCTCTTTCTTAATGGGACAGGAAGCTGTCTCTTATATTTTTCTGTCTCCATTAAGTCCTCAGTCTGGGCCCAGGTACTCTGCATTCTCCGCTGCCGGGATGTGCCCATTGGCATGGGTCTTGAAGGTGGGAGTGAAGTCCTGCTGGTAATCAGGGTTGTCTATGCTGTTCTGGGGCTGGCACTTCTGAAAACTGTAGACGGTGCCGTTGGAGGCCAGCGGGAAGATGGTGGGGGACGGGACGTCGTTGAGGTACTCTGGTCCATCGCCCCCGTTCTTAAAACAGTTCAGGTACTCTGTCTCTGTGTCTTCTGAAGTGATGGCAGGGAGGAGGGGGCGAGGTGGACCGGGGTGCTGGTAGATGGGATTCATCACATCAGAGACTCCGTTCTGGTTCATGTAGTCTGTAAGAAAGCCAGTTATGTTAGCAAAGGTTCCAATGAAGTGAATATGGGGTTATATGCAAAGCTTAATGGCTCGTGCTGGTGGTTTTGCGTGTTTTTAGTTACTTGTGGTGACATTCATTGCATTTACATGGCTGATATGATGGGGAACAACATGCAATGGAGGTTGTCAGCCAAGATGCAGTTCAGATATGTTGTGGTTCATTGTTAGCTCCTTAACAACCATCTCCCCACAGAAAAAAAAGTCTGCCAGAGGGCACCTTGCAGTCCGCACTTGACACTTTCACTCAAAAAGAAAATCCAAAAGAGAAGCAAAGGACTTCTGCCGAGTTGGAACAAGCGCAGGGATTGTGTGGGCTCATTAATGCCAGAACCTCACAGCAAAAGAAAATTACACTATCATTATCATCAATAATTTCTGCTGAAAAACTGTCATCATCTCTCTAGCCCAAAAGGTCAACACAATCAGCTTTAAACCTGCTGTTCAAAAACACAAACACGTGAACAAACTGTTAAATCCCCTGTTCCCGAGATGATTCGAGAATTTCATGAAGATAAAAAAACAGACTTTTATCCAATTTACTAATCTAACCTTTTATTTTTATCTAATAAAAGTGGTGAACAATACACTGATGGTAATAATATATGTGATTTTCTTGCGGTCCTGAGTACAACTGTAAAGTTTCCAGTATTAAGTACTAAGTACTAATGGCATCATTGTGAGAACAGCAGAAGAAAATAAATGCAAAAGTTATTTCTTCAATTGGGGTTAAGCGATATGCTTTGCGTCCACTGGATGTCTCCCTTCCTCACCGAATTAAAAAAGAGGGACTTAAGGTGAGTTTGTTTTTCCTGGATGACATAAAAAAAGAAATCTGGAGGATACTTGCCTGGAGCCGGCTGGAAGGCATCATCTAAATGTTTGTCTGTGGGGTCGAGACTGTATCGGGGAACCACGCTTCCGTCTCTGCTCGGGATCCCATTCTGCAACAAAGGACATAGGGTTTTTAGGTCTATGCAAATAATTCAAAACAAAGATGAATGCCAATATAAAGGTCTTTTACTTACCAGTAAGCCAGTTCTACTGTGGCACGTACCAATGCTGCTGCTGAGGCTCTGCAAAATAGATCATTTAAACTTGAATTAATGGCTCACGCAGAGCAGAGAATAGTGTTTCATAGAGCCATAATACATTTGAATGTGCTGCTTGTATCCATAAAGTGGGCATTAAGTCAAGAAGAGGTTTAAAATGTAACTAAACAGGCATTTTCAGTGCAATGCACGACACTAAGTTGGACTGCTGTGCTCATTTCGATTTAAGCACAACCATTATTTTTGTCATCTTTCACATTGGTCTTGTACAATTCCAACTTCTGTCTTTTATTTATAGTTTGTTTGATGTGAGTGTAATTCTTTTGGTCATTGTGATTTATTTTAAAGCCTCTCAGGAGACAATAAGTTTCCTTTGAGTAGTGATAGTAGAGTGTATTTTATGGTACCCGAGGAACCATAGCTGTCATCTCAGTGTAAGCTGAGGAGGATCGAAATAAACGTCCATCCCGAGCAGATTCTTATTCATCCAGGCAAACTGACAAGCTTTTGTTGTTTCCGTCAGACTCCTGAGTCACAGGACTATGAACGGCATTGGAAAGCAAGCGAACAAAGGAACAGAGTGACAGCTGTGGCAAAGCAATTACTTTCAACAAGAGAAGGAAATTAAACATGCCAAAGGAGCGACCATCTGTAAAGAAATTTCTCGACCCTTAGTGGGCTGTGCCCCAACAGTGATATTACAAAAGCAGGCTTATGCTGAGCTTTTGTTGGACAAAGATTTCAAAAAGGGTTTTTTTTCCTGCTTGCCTGCAAAGGTAATCAAACTTAAAAGCTTCTATGGGCTAACCAGGCTGTCAGCAGCCCAGCTACAGGTCCAGGTAGGAGAGCCAGTCCTACGCATGGCCTTCGCTGAACCTGAGGTAGAAGAGCTCTCCTTGTTCAGCTCTCATCAATCAAATGGCAACTGGGAGGAAACGTGGGAGAGGGGACGGTGATGAGCACGAGTGGGCAGGGGTTAAGGAAGAGGCAAAATAGTCCCAGTGGGGAAAATTAAACAGAATGAGGGCAACTGAGGTGACGAGGGTTCAGGCCAGGAACGACTGCTCTCTCAGGTTTAGGTTGGGGAAATGAGTTCAACTCTCCTCACAGTGTCCTCACACCAGTTCAGCCAGCGTTCTGCTCCTGCGGAAGCTTTCTTGCCACTTTTCTAAGTACTTGGTTGATTTTCCAGCATTCAGAGCAGCAGTGATGGATGCTTTGAATTGAATGCTCTGACTGCTAATGACAGCCCGCTATCAGACCAGTCAGTGTAATTTTTTAATAATAGGTGAACAATCATGATAAATATATTGTCATGTTCATGCATTTTCAGTAAAACTATGCCACCTTGTGGAAGATGTCCACATTAGTCTTTTTTTTTGTTTTGAACGCCTGACCACAAAGCAGAAATGAGTCATCCCTCCAAGTTTTTTTTCTGAAATGTCAGCTGTGGGATTGGGGAAACATTCCTTTTTTTCTTTTGTAGTGCCACAATACCCAGTTTTCTCAGCTGAGGCCTGTTACCACGAACATCAGCTAAGACAGACACACCCGATCCAAAACCTCCATTCTGTCTTTTACATGATGTGGCTTACTTTGGAGTGGAGCAGCATGGTGTGGGAGGTGTTCGGACTGCTAAAGAAGCCATGCTGTGGCACCAGGTACTCGTCTGCATCCACAGCATCCTCCATGTCCTCCCCGCTGATCAGGCTGCGATAGAATTTAGTGTCTGCAGGACTTGGCAGGTGCATGCGGTCATCGCCCTGGAGCAGAAAAAGGAATTCATCTCTGACTTTTTGTATAAAGGCAAGTTAATGCAATATATCATCAAATAAACAGCAGACTTAAGAAAGTTGAGCAGACTGGGTAACATTATACCTGAATGACGAGATAGCGGGAAGGATCCCGTGCCATCTTTGTGAACTCGGCTATTAATTCCCGGAAGCAAGGTCTGCTATCTGCGTCAATCATCCAACCTGTACAGACACATCAGCAGATGTCATCCAGAAGAGCAGACGTAATAATATGAAACTTTAATACTCTTTGTGATGATGCTATGTGAAATTAACCACAAGAATACTCACGAAACAGAAACAAACAGACGTGTTTGCGTAAGTACAATATGTATTTCAAAAAACAGAAACTTGCCTTAACCTGCCTGTTAACTGGCTCACGTGATCTTTTAATTGTTTGGTCCAAACACCAAAATATATTTTATTTGCTCAAATGTAAGACAAAGAAAAGTAACAAATTATCACATCTGAAAAGCAGGAACTATCACATTTTTGGGATTTTTGCCTGAAACAACAGTATGACCAAATTAATCATTCATCATAATAACTGCCGATTTGAATAATTGGCTACTGATACACTAATCCTGTATGGGTTATGTAACTAATGTCCACACTAGTCAGAGTACAGAGGGCCATATACTGTGAATGGAACATGAACATTTATGGAACAGGAACGTGAACTGTACAAGAAGAATAAAAAAGTGCATTTCATCAAATACGTCACAAACCGCTTTACAGATAATGAGAGCATACTGTACATACTGAACCCGTTTCTTCATGTCAATGTGATGGTAGGGAAAAGTAGAAATAGAAATGTAGAAATTATGGAGGTTTCAGCCAGCCTCCCGCTGAGCTTACATTTCACCATGATCATGTAGACGTCTATGGTACAGATTGGTGGTTGAGGCAGTCGCTCCCCTTTCTCTAGGACCCCAGCTATTTCGCTGGCTGGGATCCCGTCGTATGGTTTGGTCCCAAATGTCATCAGCTCCCACACTGTAACACCTACAGAAAGAAGGACAGCCGGTATATGTCAGGCTGATGAGCTGTCTTCCATGTTTTGTTTTTGCTCTCCATAAGAGGAGAAGAAATGAGAGCAACAGCATGTGAGTTTCTCAAATATTGCACGGTATCAAAATAGCCATGCTGACTAATTGGCTCTGCCTGAAGAAAGTGGGAGTTAGTGCAATGCATTTCTGTGCTGGAGGAAGTGAACGAGGGAAGAGGAGGAAAGGAAGCCCGTCTCTTCTGCCAGGGTCTGTTGATGCTTCTGCCATATTGAGCGGAAGGCATGATCAAACCCTCGGGGGGGAAAGACGATTTGGAGCCTGGCCCACTGAAGAAAGCTGCGCTGCGCCTGGTTTCTGAATGTGTGCCTATGCAAGCATCCGTGCATGTGTGCTCCTGGGCTGTAGGAAGTGTTTATGTGGGTTGAGGCAACCAATCTCTTCTGTCTCTGCTGACGTGATATTGGCCATCTGAGACTGCCGGTGTGTAGGTGTGCGCTACCTGAGTCTTAAAATCGCAGATGCTAGCAAGATGTTCTCCTATTTTTTTTTTTCAAATGTTGACAAGGCTTCTTCAGATCCTAAAACAACATCCTCTCTGAAGCCGCAAAACGACCGCTACTCTCTACCTCACTCGCTGTTAAAACACTTTATCTAGCAATGAATAAATATTTCTCCTGTGAGACTGTCACCAATACTCAGGAGTACATAAGCCCAGCTGTTTTACATATCTGTGTGTTACACAAGGATCCGGGCTCAATCTGGGACACTGCAAGCATGATTCATGCTGGCTTATAAAGAAAACGACTTACCGTAACTCCATACATCGCTCTGGTGTGTGTATGTCCGGTTTAGGATGGATTCAAGAGCCATCCATTTTATCGGTACCTGAAATTAAAATACCAATAAAATAAAAAAACAGTCAAAAAGTCACAAAGTCAAATAGTTTAGGAACTCACAAAGATACTATATACATTTTCATTTAACACAGAACAATATGCTGTACTGGACAACAAAAACAAAAACTGTACAAATGCATGCAGTACTGTGCTTTATATGTTTTATCAGATTCTTTTTCTGGCAATGCTTTACATGTGTGCGTTAAAAAGTGTCTTGAAAACCTCTTGTCAAATTTTAAGTATTGTAGCACTTTCTTGAGACTGAAATCCATTAATGTCCTTACAAAATTCAGTATATAATGTAATTGTACTGTCACCTAGTGGTGCAGGATTGCAATAGTCACACGTACAAAAAAAATCCACATTTTATAGTTTATTGCTACTGAAAATTCTACCGTGTAATGCAGGGTTCAAGTTTAAAAAATGTAGACAACGTTCTTTTTCAAGTTTGTAATTTACAGGAGATGATAAGCAATGTGCTGCCGTCACACAACGTGCGTCACAAAGCTTTAAAAAAAGATTTCTGGGATGGTTTCCTGCAGTGGGATTAACTCCGGTCCCACACTAAAGATGTTTTTTTTTTTTTTTTTTTTAAATGGATGTCTCTACTCAATTTTGAGTAAGTCCAAGACGAAGCTTAATCCCTGTCTAGGAAACTGTCCTGTAATGTTTAATTAAAGCCATGTTTGAGAGTAGCAATGCTTTTAACTGGAAAGAATGAAGGAAATCTCAGCAGTTGCAGATGTCTGCGTTTTGAGTCCAGCTTTGCCAAGATGACTTTCAAAGAAGTGAAACTTCTCCACATCCATATACTTGTGCCTGGTGTGGACAGACACTGAAATGTCTGGACTGACACTGAATATCACATTATTAGACAAAATTGTTCTATCATCAGCTCTGAAAACATATTAAGGTAATAACATCAGGCTATCATGCAAAATTATCTGTAAATACATTACTATCTGGACATTTTGACAGATTATTGGATTTTTTGGATTCATTTGCAAAACAATTGGTTGCTATTAAATTATGGGGACCATTATTGGGTATGACAGAGAGAAGTTTTACGTACTACACAGTTTTCAGTACTTTCAGTTCTCATAAACAAACCTTGATAAGAGAAGGAACTTATCTGATGTATCATTTTAGTTCAGTTCGCTGAGCGATCTATTTATGTTCCTTAATACTTACATAAGATAAAATCTAGAGCAAAAAATACCATCTTTCATGACATGGAGTCATTCAGCTACAGGAAAACATCTGTCTAACCAGCACCCAATATGTAACAGCTATGAATGCACAAATAAAGTCTTTCACATTTAGAGCTGTTTGCGACCATGCGCAACGGAAAAATGAACTTTGCTGTCGGGTCTTAGCATCCTGATACCAACCTTTCCTCCATCTGCATGGTACTCTTTCTCATCTGCGTTGAGGAGCTTGGCCAGACCGAAGTCAGTGATCTTGACATGCTGAGGAGTCTTCACCAAAACATTTCTGGCTGCCAAGTCGCGGTGCACCAAGTGGCGCTCCTCCAGGTAGTTCATACCCTTTTGTCAAACAAACGATGAAGTGCAGGTTACTATCACATGAGTTCAGTGCTATTTGCTCAGGCTGTAGAATATGTCAAAGCATGGGAACTCTGCTAAGTCAAACCTGATAAAAAGTGCCAAAACCTGCCATGACTGACTTATCACCATCACCTGATGTCACACAACACTATATATGTATAAGCAGTTAAAAGCTGTGTGCACCGTTTAGCTGCTTTGAAGAAAGAAAGAAAAAAAATCTACAAAGACATGGTAAGAACAACACTGCGTTGTAAGTAAACAACTACTTTATATCTTTATTAAATCAAACAATTACACACAGCAGGTGTGCACAACAACAGGCCTGACAGGTTGCAGCTGTTGAACACAGCCTACCGTGTAACTCGATGCCTTCACAGGGTTTCTTTCTCACCTTAGCGATCTGCACACACCAGTTGAGCAGGTGCTGGGAGCCGATATTGTCCTTGTTCTCTTTGACATAGTCCAGCAGGCAGCCGTAGGGCATCAGCTGGGTGACGAGCTGCACCGTGGAGGTCAGGCAGATGCCGAGCAGACGACACACATGGGGATGCTCCACGCTGGCCATCACATAAGCCTCCTGTAGTGTGCATGTAGATATATAAAATATTTTTTATCTTGTTTTAGGAGAGGGTGTCTCTAGTTCAAAGGATATAGGAAAAAAGTGTAATTCATACTAATGGTATAAAGGTGGAAGACAAAAAAAGAAATAATCTGTTTGAGTAAAAGGTTTCACAGCATATTCCACTGTCCACTGAACAATTAGTGGTAGAAGTGTTCAAATTTATCCCAGAAACTGAGGGCTTGAGAAACACCAACCATTGTGGAAATAAGTTGTTTTTTTTTCCTTGGCAGCCAGCACTACTCAGCCAACCGTATTTTATGTGGCTCAGCTCAGTTTGGAAACTCTCAGTCATCACAAAGAAAAGTAACTTAGAGAAAAAAAAACGTGGGGATAATCTACAATGGCCACCAACAAAAGGCTTCTCAGCACTGGCTTCTTAACTTCTAACTGAGCTTTATTTAGTCGTTTTCCTGCCAAGGGTGCATTAATTGTATCCCAGTGTATTTTCCGCCTCTGTGACAGTATCAGCACTATTCAGTAAATAAGCACTTGTTTGCCAGGAACTCTGTAATTCTGAAAGTCTCAGAAAGAGCCATCAAAGCATTACAAAAAACCCTTTCTGCTTTGAAAAGCTCTTCTCTGCCCCTAAACCACGAAGGTCATGAGGATGTGCATTTTCAGCACAACATCCAGATGTACAGTGACCAAGCAACACGGCCTCAAAAATCACAGGATCTGAGATGCACATTCATTTGTGTCATGCATTTGAAACTGGCCGAGTTCTCAGCGCGGTTTAAGGACTGCATTCCTTTCCAGAACACCTCAGCCTTGGATTACACACCGACGCCCACACACAGCCTTGCAACGAATTAATCCCATTTCCAGCAGCCTATGTTCTCCATTACAAGTAAAATAAGTGGACATTGGATTCAAATGAGTTCATGTGCTATGAATTACAGGATACGTTATTTAAATGGACATCTGGTGAGAAATAATTGTCACTCACTTTGTGCAACATGCTGAGGTGATTTTAAATCAAGTCACAATAGTGTGTTTAGAGATTTTCTGACTGATTAAGTTGCCTCCAGCAGCACACACTTTACCAAAGCAGTCTGGGAAATTTTTAAATGAATCACACTTTTAGCTCTGACTCAACATTACAGTAAACCAGGTAAAAAAGTACCACATAAACCAATGAACCTACGTCCAAGATCTCTTTGTTTGCTTTTCGTAACGTGGCCTCTCTCAGAACCTTGATGGCCACCGGGATCTTCACATCTTCTCCCTCTGGAACCCACAGGCCCTGTATGGACACATCCACTCTGTTACTTCACAGGCTTTTAATTATAGGTGAATCATTGAGTGAACACAAGTGTATATGCATACAAATGTTAGTATGTATAATATAATTACAAAGGGTGACATCCATATAATGCAGACACGCTGTGAAGACCCTAAACCCAGTGGTGGAAAACAGGGACATTTTCTGAAGTAATGAACTTAAATATAGGTTTTGAGGTACATTTACCTCCATTTTATGCTTCTGTCATACTTTCTTCTGAAGTACATTTCACACTGTACTATTTCTGCTGCACTACATGTATCTGAGCATTGCATTTTGCATATGACCAGTTACAAAATGAACTTGATGAACTTAAAACTAGCTCCATTGAAACAAGTCGAAATGCTGCTTCCACCATCATGCATCAGCATTAATAATGCAACAATAAACAATAACACAGGGGCAAACCTGCCATCTAATGAATATTTTTACTTTTGATTCTGCTGATATTTTTGTACTGCATGATATTGGTTGTTTGACTTTCCTATAGATGTCAGTACTTCTTTCAGCTTTGACCTTCATGACCAAATACAAAGCCCCTAACCATAACTTCGACCTAATTCCCACCCTAAAACCACAGCTAAACTTCCAAATAGTCCTTTGAGTTTAAAAAATGGCCTCCCATTCCAAAAATGTCCTTAACCTCAAGGTCCAAAAGTGCAACTGGTCCTCTCAAAGACATGAATCCAAAAGCAGACACACTTGTTTTTGCACAGTAAAAATGTTGTGTTGACTTACAGTACATTTTTCCTCTCTGGAGATTTACCCTGCCCTTTACCTGCCCTTTAAATAAACTGCTAACCTTGTCGAGACCAGCTTTTTGTCCCCATACAATGACACTGTAAACACATAATGGTGACTGGGAAATTGTGATAAATGAATTAATTAAGTATATACACAGAGGGGGAGAGAGCACTGATGGTGAGAGCGGAAGCCACTCATGCATGATCTGGCAAGTTAAAAATGTGTCTTTTAATTGAAAAATTGAAAGCAGATGTGGACGAACATAAAGACACTAAGTGGTGTTGGTCATAGACTTGGCACATCCAGAACCCCTGAATGCCAGATTCTGTGAAGCTCTGCACTGCAGTGGAGTTTTGACGACATGGCGTTTTTTTTAGACACAAAACCGAGGTATGTTGTTACCTTATAAACTGTGCCAAAAGCCCCTGATCCCAGCACTTTGATTTTCTTAAATTCAGGCTCTTTCAGGATCCGCAGCAGAGCCTGATTTGGTGCCTCTCCACTTGGAGTCAGAGGTTCAACCAGCTGGAAAAAAAAGAACTGCATGTCTTACAACGTGCCTGACAAATGGCAGTAGTTGTTGTTTAACAATGCGCTGTAGTAAATCAATACTCAATAAAAGTCATCCAAAAGAAATCAAATCCTAAAGACAAGTAAGAACTGTAGTATATGTAGTATTTAGTACTTGTAGTATTTCAGTATACAGCACACTGGCATCTCTGTAAGTAAGTAAAAACAACTCTCTCAACACATTGTCATTGCCAATACAATGTCTTTCTGCAAACATGGTGAATTCCCCCCATCTTACCTCTCTCTCTTGGAGCAGTCTGCGCATGGTCCTCTTCCTCTTGATGCGGCGTCGGCGCAGCAACACAAACACAGACAGGCCTGCGATAAGAACGGCCAGCAGTCCACCAACCACACCAGCTGCGATCATGGAGAGACCAGAAGACCTGAAAGACAGGTGGGAGCTGATTTGAGAATGCAGATAAAAAACAGAGCACATTTGTGAATTTAATCAGCGAGGAGAAACGCGATTAGACTGTCTAACTTAGGCAAAGTAAGTGTATCTTTGCGCATGAATGATCGGTGTTGCTATATTTACTCACCTTTTAATCTGGCAACCTTCGAGACCAGGCCCCATGCACCTGTAAACAAATCGATGCAAAGCATTTAATGTGACTTTAGTGTTACTGTGCATTCACACTACAAATTCACCAAGTCTACTGATTTCCTAAGAAGCTAAACAATCAGGGAAATGCTTTTCAATCGATGTTCACCGATCACTGCTCCTAGTGATTAGAGTTCATGTAAAATTCAGGTCATATGCCCAACTTAAAAATTGTTATCCTGTCACTTTTTTTGGAAGTTGAGTGAGGAAATATTTTTTGACCCAAAATTTGAAGTTTCCGAATAAGTTGTGCTATCCACTTTAGATCTTAAGTCGAGAAAATTCTGAATAGTGTTTTGGTCATCTACTTTGGTAACTAAAGCTAGACAAGGGCAAGAGGGTGATATGTGTGCGTATAAATGCATATAATACGTTGCTTTACGCACACACAATATGCATATATTGTATATCTATACCTGATATAGATGGCTATACATAGATATAACCTTTAGTGTCGTTTGTAAGTGTTTGCAACTACTTTCCATTCACATAGACACACACACCTTTCGTTAGCAAGCTAACATGTTGCTGTAACGCTCGCTGCCCTGAGCTAGCATGAGCGGCGTTGGAACTTCCAGACTAGTTTACTGAGCAGTGTCAACGCCCGCGCAGTCTGTGTGATAACAGGGTCTTGTAATAAAGCACACAGAACACACCCTTCTTTGTGTCAATTTGCGTCACATTTCTCATTGTCATGACTTTATAAAAGCCGGCCCTTAAAGATAAAAAGGTTAGATGTTTTTGACATCCATGTTAAAAATGTGAAGTAATGAATCACGGCAAACTCCATGTGGCCTTTCCTGTTGTAGTTTAAAATGTTACACATTGACAAATTGGGGTATTATTCCGGGTTTAAACAAGATTTGTGTCTTTTTGAACAGAGGGGATGTGTATACTACATAAACACATTATGAAAGGGCCTCATCTAGGATTTTAATTTTTAGACTGTTATGCACACTGCTGACATTGACTAGTCTTCCCTTGCTTATAGGTTTTGGATGCAGTATAAGGAGGTAAAATACTATGTGTGTTATAAACAATATTACAAGCACAAAAAGCATATTTGATATTCTCAAGAAAGGGTAATCAATAATTTATGAATTTTTTTTTTGCTACACCAAATCAACAGTGCTGATATAGGTCTGTTTTAAAACTAAGCACACTGTGGTAGCTTCATACTAAAGATTTTACACTACTGATGGATAGAAATCAAGTATTAATAAAGAGCCGCATATTTTTCTATGCTCCCAGAAGCTCGACATATAGTTACATTTCTATATCGAGCAGTCCAGCAATTCTCTTTCATATCGGTGCTATTGAGTGTTTCTCAATTATTAACTTTGATTAGATTCAATGCAAAGTTTACTGTGAACTTACTAAAGTTGGTATTTTCTGTCCTAACTACATATTGTGTTAAATTTTGGCTCTGTTTTGTCAAAATTATTTGTGGAGTGCAAATATTTGCTTCATTTGTACATAGCATATTTGTTTGCCATAACATTATAAATTGAACATGTCCAGGGTCATTATTGTCTTAGATCTGTGCAGACTTCTTCAGGATCGCCAGACTTCAGCTGAAGAAGATGTTCTCATCCCCAGATGCACACCCTTTGCTGCTTATTAAACTCTACAAACCATGAAAATGTTGTTTAGCAGGGATTCTCAGATATATGAGGTGGACTATTTTCCCAAGAGTCTCATTTCGATTTATTTCATGTTTCAGACAGCTGATATGGTTGCCCACAAAAAGGCTACGGCTCTACGAGGTCTGCCTTTACTTTTGAGGGAGAACCCAGATGGCTTTCTGATGACATGTCTGATAAGACAATTTCAGGTAATGACATTAAAGTGACTCAATAAATAAGAAAAGCTTTAAGCAAAATGTGATACCTCCTTTTGCTACTTTACTGTCAGTCCACCTGAATAGTATAATAGGTTGAGCTAAATAGCTCATCATTTTATTTATTTTTAAAGAGAGAGGAGGACTCCACCTTGTCTATGTAGAAACTAATGTTAGGCCTTCATCCTTTTACACTACACACACACACACACACACATCATATCCAGGCGTCACACCTGCCTCTGCCCTTCTTTTTGGGTTCACCAATCCTCTTAAGCTGCACAATTCGAAGGAGTCGAGGTTCACTTCATTACCTTGGAACCCAGTGCTCTGTCTGGGTTCAGGCTTTAAAGAACAGTGAAGTAGCCTAATGCTACTCCACCACATACACACAAACTTTTGAATTTCAGGATTATTGTTTGTTTTGAAAAAAAAAAAACTGTATTAGAAATGCAGGAAATGGATTTTTAGACCAGACCACGCAGAAAAGTTACTGTAGCAAATGTTTGCTTATCATTGTTAATAAATACATATAAATGTCTGAAGACCTTTTTTGTTTCCTTTTTGTATTGGACTTTGCATGGGAAACTGCAAGTTTTTAGTTGTTTCAAAATTAAGGCACTGTTGCAAAAGACTTGACTCAACTAATGGGCAGTGAAGTTTAAATAAAACATTTTGAGTTGAAGGTTAAGTCGTCTCAGCAAAAGATGTGCAGTGCTGTTAATGTTTGTTTGTTAACACCACATTTCCACTTAGTCAAACGTATAACCTAAGTATTGTTAACACAAATACATTTGCCCTAAAATGACTCAACTCAAAAACACTGCAGCTTGTTGCTTTACTTTTTTAAGTCGACTCGGGAAGCAAAGAGGATGAGACCCTGATTTCTGACAAACAAAAGCATCCAAATTCTTTGAAATATGTTACAATTCTACAAGTCTGAATTTCTATCACTGGGATCCATTTGAAACAAAAAAATTATAGGTTGTAAGTTGCACAACGGCATTACAGAGACCCATAACACTAGCAGTGGTTAAAATGGCATCATGATCCCTGACCCACTTCCTGCCACAACCATCAACGGTCACTGTGGCTGACTGTTGATTGTCCATCACTGTGAACATTAGTTCTGCTTTCAGAACCATTCAATACCAAAAGGAATGGAAATCAATGGGAGCCTTGAAAGTACAAATGTTAATAATGATAATCTGATTTGTTGCAAATGGAAAATAAAAGCAAAGTTTTGCATACTCTTTACTCTACATTCACTTTAATCTTAGTCTACAGTGAATTTCACAAATTTCACTGTGTCTCAGCAAAACTTGCCTCCTCTTAAAACGACAACTCTCCAATCTGCTGGCTTCAACTGGCTTCTATCAAGTTACTGCACCAACGTTACCAAAGACAAATGTTTGCAACACAGAGAAATATGGTGCCAGTTCTCAGGTTGGGGAAACAATATGTTTTTAGGGGTTTTTTACCCTTGAGTGCAGTTTTTGTGGCACAGCTGGCACACTCTCATCTCATCTGCGTATTTCCACACTAGCGCCTCGTCCTCCCCTGGCACGCCTTGAGGACAGCGAGTCACACAGAACAGTCCATCTCGGAAGTTGGCGCACTTAGTGCAATTTCCAGAACCCTATAAGTAAAAGAAGAAAAAAAAAGACAGAAAGTTTACAACCCTCTTGAGAGGAGTGATGTGATGTAAGCTGCGCTGTGTCATAGTAGTAATTTCTCAAAAGAAAGTTGCATCCAACTTCCTCATGAGGTTGCAAATGTTAAAGGCAATGAAAACCGTGTTCTGCTTCGGGTTACACCAGTACAACTCACTCCTCTGACGCACTTATTGCAATCAAATGATATTATTCAGTTCTTTCAATAAAACCTCCTTATCAGCATGTCTATTTTCATATTGGATGCCCTACTTTCTTTCAACACCCCCCCCCATGAAAAGGGGTCTGAACTTGTTGTTTTCAACAAAGGATGGGATTATGAGCATGAGAGAAGATAACACAGCCCCACCCCATATTCAAAACTCAACATGCCTTGTGGCTGCGCCATATTATGTTCTATTAAGGCTGCTGTTGATGGAGAAATTGGTAACTCCAACACTTCTGAAATGGATTTCACGCTGCGTAATTGTTCATTTGCAGCGCTCTTTGATTCAGATGACTGGAACAAAAACATTTATTGTTGACATTCAATGTTTGTATTAGACTCCTGGGTTTTTTTTTTTTTTTCATGGATTGCTGTAATAATAGTTCAGTTGTCGTGACACATACAGGCGCACTGCAGGTTGCTGTCCCATTCATGCGTTGACACTCGGGGTGACACTCCATGCAGGTTTTGTTCACAACCGTCTCCCGTGGCTCTCTACAAAAAAACAAACAAAAAAGACCAAGAAAAGTTGACTGACTCTCGCCGACGGTGCAATTCATTTCAAACAGTAACATGTGTGGTGAAATTCTTGATCCCTTTTTTTGAGGGCATGAGTTAAATTGTAAGCGTGTCGAGATTCAATGTTTGACAGAGATCTGCAAAGATAAACAGATGTGAGTGAATGTGCCATTTCAGCTGCAGTGTTTGTCTTATAACTATTGGAGGTTTAACTTCAAAATACCTTGGATCATATTTGGTCTTAGCATTGCTTTCAATAACAAATCCCCGAGCTCGTCTCATGTCGTAGTCTGGAAATGCTCATGGTATGAAAACAGACTTTGAGGGAATTAACAGTAGAGCACACACAACTGATGCTCAGACTGTTTGTTTGTCTAAAAGAAGACTGCGAAAAGGCAGAAAAAACCCAGACTGCTCCCTCACCCCTCAAGGATGTTGCAGCTCTCAACGCAGCTCTCATCGCGGCTGTAGTCGCGACAGGCGAAACACATGTCCGGGCCAGGACCCCAACACCCCTCTGAGGTACACTTCCTGTCACAAGTGTTGTTCCTCAGAACTGCAAAAAGAAACAAATCTTACAATCTCAAGAAGAGATCTGTCCCGCATAATTATCCAATTTTAAAATCGGACGTGGTTAATTAAATCAGGCTTGCACATTGCATAATCAGATGTTGGGAAACAAAAGAGGATCTGACAAAATTCAATCTGGGGAAACAATATTCAATTTACCACATGTAGCAGCGTCAGCATTATCCCCTACAATGGCACTTTGGCTCTCAGATTTGAAGAGTCCTTCCCAGTGGCTTTTATTGGTGTAGCACAGGTTCTGGTTCTTAATGATGACAACGTCTCCATCGCTGATTTCTTTGAGGGAGCGAAGGCCCAGGTGCTTGATCCTGAGCTGACTCATAACCACGCTGCGACTACCACTACCCAAGGGAAAAAAGGTGGAACAGGAAGAGAAGGAAAAAAGCAAAGATTTTATGGCAGCCTGGAATAATAGTCATTACTAGGAAAAAACAAATGTATTCCCAGTGATCAAGCTGTTGTGAATCTATGGGGGGGCCGCCTTTATGAGGAACATACCGTTTAGTCCGTCCTCGAATGATCTCCAGATTCTCAAAAGGACTGAGTGAGCTCAAACTCTCTGGCCACGTTTGAATCCACAAGTATCCTGAAGCAACGGATGGTTTGTCAATTGTGAAACCCTTCAGTGTGCATCTCGTGTGTCATGCATTACTCAGGTCTTACGTAGTCTTACCAGTAATTTCTTTAACTGTCTTAAACACATCAAGCTGGGCAGGGTCCATCTTCGGTGTTTTGGTAAATGCATCCCTAAAAACAAGAACATACATGTTACTGGCTATTGGTAAAGGTGTGCACTAATCTGCTGCAGTTGGTATGGGCAGACACAGAGTCTCCACTGCTGTTAATGTCCTGAACTTACCCATAGATCGATGTGTGGATGATGGCAATGTTGCCGTTGATCTTCGTACAGTTTTTAAAGGAGTCAATGTTGGTGGCATTGATAGACAGGGTGTGAGTCAGGTCTCCTGCTCCAAGTCCATTACACACTGCGTGCCATTAAGAAAACAAACATCAGGATAGAAACTATTATGAAGCTCTTGACATCACTTTATTGGTTTGATTAATCTGAAGCAAAATTTCAGAGGAGGCAAACACTAAGAACCTTTACTTAAATGAAGGAAGAAATTCCACAGTGTAAAATATGGTAGAAGTACTAGCAAAATGCACTTAAATCACTGGCACCTTGGCACAGCAGTACAGCAGTCATGTTCAGTCCTCATGCTGAAGTGAAAAAAAGACTTTTTGTTAAAAGCGTTCTTTTAGCCCACACTACCTTTTGGACAGAGTCCATTACACTTGGCACACTTTCTGATTCCCCCCTCGTCCACCTCGTACGTGTTACCACTGCACGCACGCACACAGGCTCCATGATCAGTCACAACATAGTTATCTGGAATTATAGAAAAAACAAACAAAAAAACAAACAAACAGGCAATCAAAACACAGCCCTGTGCACCTTCCAGCCATAATGATTTGTACAAGTTATACCACCTATCGCTATAGGTACATAATAATGCACTAGGCCATATAGTTTTGACTGAGTATTACCAGGGCAGACCTGTTTAAGTTAAAATGAGAATGAGCAGTTCTTGTATTAACACGCTCCGAAACTCAATCATTTTCTTTCCTTGTTTACGCAGTTTATAATTAATCTGTAACTGTGCACTGTAACCACTGAATGTCTAACAACCCTGAAGGACAACCTCGGCATACCACAATGTGAAAAAGTTCTTAATCCTGCATGATGTGTTTCTTATTGGCCAGCAAGGCCTACGTTTTATTTTATTTATCTGGACTGTCAAGGCAACAGCTACAGTACATGGTTTTATGTATGGTGAAAAATATATCAGTGTCCAGGAGGGCTAAACCTTCCAAAAGCACTAAAAAATACCAAAGAAATGAGAATAAATTCATCTGTTTCGCCATTCTTACGTGGGCAGCTCTTGACGCAGGTGGCCCCAAAGTTGTACTTTCCATGTGGGTTGGGCACCAGCTGGTGCAGGTTGGGATCGTAGCGCATGAGACCCGGGCAGGAGTCCTTACACACGCCGTCATCCTGGAAGTCCCGACAGGCCTGCAGCACAAACAACAGTCATCCAGCGCACGGGGACAAAAACAGAGCCCCACTCTAATGATAACACTGCATTCCTCTGTCACAGCCTCGGCTTAATCCTCATAGCTGCACAGACAGAGAGGGAGAGCAGACGCTGATACTGGAGGTACTGCCAAATGAAAGATTTAATCAGCAGTTATATGTCTCATTGGCACCGAAACCAATAATAATACTTCTGATCATAAAAACAGATGCCGCTCGGTGAGATCTTTGTTTGGCTGGGGGGCTCTTCATCCAAACTTTAATGCAGAAGTATGAAACATTCAGTTTATTTTAGATGTTCATGCTCGTCTGCTCCCCATTTCACCCCGATCATTTCTCCTGCACCGCGTGCGAAGGCGCCTTTCTCTCACCAGACAGTCGGTGGGCCGCGGTCCCGTGCAGCCCGCGGCACAATGCTCATTACAACAGTCACTTGGTGAAGGTCCTTTGCATCTCTTAGAGCACTGCTGCGCACAGTTCAGCTTTGTCACTGGAGATCAAGAACATGACAAAGTCAGTGGAGTGACTTTGCGGAGTGGAAATGTTTTTAATATTTAATTTTGAGGTCTTATCAAAGCAGTGAATCAAATCATGTTGCATGTAAAAATTATGGCAAAACAATGGAGGAAGTCAGTGTGATGCAAAAATGATAAGAACTGACGAACTACTGATATACTGCACGCTACCAATTATAAATTAACTAAAACTGTGACAGATTTAAGCTTTACTGCAGTATTTATACTTGAGTTATTCTTTTTTATTCTTCCACGAGTAAAACACACAACAGAGCTTACAAGTCTGACAATTTTGAGGACCAGGTGCCCAGCATGAACCATTGAAGCAGCTTGAGTCACATGATTTACCTGTAAAAAAAAAAAAAAAAAGCCATACACACACACACACACACACACACAATAAACAGACTGAAATGTTTACTTCACACCCTGGAAATTCTGGAGTAATGCACAAGGAGTTATTTCTGCAGTTTCTGTCTTTTTGCTGCAGAATGTGTGACTTACAAAGCGGATCGTTGTTGGCCAACGGGAGCTCCATGCTGGGCTTGCTGTCAGCGTTGACAATATCATACCACTGTATTGTCTCCACATTGCATAGCTGGTTGGTCCTAAACTTTATACCACCTTTAAGAATTTCTGCAGAAGAATGTGAATTGTGAAACCCGGGTATCTAACCACATGCCATTATTATCATTTTGAGATTCTGTGAGAAACTTTGTCATTGAAAACTTGAAAATGGTGAGGTGGACTGACCTGTCAGTCTGGTCAGAAGAAGCTCTTTGGTGCCCTGACCTGTGGCTTTGTCATAATTGGCGAGGACAGAGAGAGCAAATGCTCCCTCATAGAGAGAATGACCTCGAATGATGCGCAAGTTCTCCAGAGGAATCCTGGAAGCTGTGTTGAGGGCGATCAGGACATACCCGCCCACTTCTTCAATTGACTAAGGGATAATAAAATGAGAAAAAAATGTTGTGGATCGAGGTAGCAAATGTGCGATGTTGCTGAGCTGACTATAGGGTAAATATTTGGTTTCACTTCAGGGTCGGTGATGAAGTTTGAAGCTGTGCAAACAAAAAATAAAGTAAAATAAAAACTGAACTTCTGTGAAGACTATTTCCTGCATTTGTGTATATCTGTATAAAGCTTTTAACACAATATGGTGAAACCCTAACAGCAATCTAACAAAAGACTTGTGACAAGAAAAACAAAAGAAATGTAATGTAAACTACTACATTACGACATTTGTGTCCTCACCAAAGAAAGCACTAACCTTGACTGCCTCCTCTTTGGTCTGTTAATTCTAACAACAATTACACATTACTACCTTTAAATCAAAATACAGATGAAAGGATTAGATTTTTGAGATGCACAGGAGGTTGGAGAAATATTATTTTTCAACCCGGTCTGTAGGTCCTCCACCCTGTGGTCACCAATCAGAGAGTTAGGGTGGTCTGTGTGTAGCCTGAGAGGTCAGGGCCACACAAACCCCCTATAATAAGCAACAGGGCAGGTAGAAAAAAAGAAAAAAAAAGAGTGAGGGGCAACTAAAGTAAGAGAGTTAAAAAAGAGGGACATGACCCCAACTCCTCTCCCCATCCTCAGTGGAAATTACATCCTTGGAACTACTGCATGATAGTTGCTGACTTTAAGTTATTTCTATTAGTGTGTGCAGGCTCAAATGTGAGAGCGTGTGTGGTCCCTCATCACATCTGCCCAGCGTTCACAACCTTGCCGTTACAGCTGGAGTACAAGCAATGCTCCGACCAGAGGATTACAAACACACTGAATCATCTGTCACTGCGGACTCCGCTCTCCATTGATTTTAATTATCTGAACCGAAGCAAGAGAAGCGAGGAGGCCGGCAAGATCCACGGCACAGATTGCCGGGCACCTGGCTACAGAACACGGAAGAGAAGGAAGATGACTAAACAACAGATAACAGGGAGCCATTCCCAGTTGTTCTGTGGATGTTTCCACTCCACTGTTAACAGAACACAGTCTTTACCCTGAGGAAGGACAGGTCATGGTGCTCCTCCATGTAGGTGACCTCTAGATTCTCCAAGACCACAGTGCAGTTGCTGTAGGTCTTCACCATGTTCAGGTAGTGGTCTTCTTTGGAACCCAGAAGGTTTAAACGATTGGTGATGCCTTGGCATACTGCAGAAAACAGACAAAAAAGAACTTGTCAGACTGAATGTTGCTTTAAACACAGGGTGCACACTGTAATGTATGGCCTGTAAAATATATGGAAATGCAGTGGAGTGTCACAAAAAGCATTTATCCAAAAGTCCACAGTGCTATCAGCCAGAAACATCAACTGTTTATTAACACATTGGCTCAATATATAACTGTCTGTGTTGTGAATTCGGTTGGGGCAATCAGAACTGCATGTGAAAATAAATGATCTGGGGTGCATCTACATCAGGAATCAAATCTCAGTGACAAAGCGAGTTCTGGCCTGTGTGTCAGAGTGAACTGGTTGTATTTACCCTGGCAAAGGCCCCGAATATTTCCAATGTTACGCAGGCTAGTTAAAACAACCAGTGTGTCCAGCATCTCCAGGCCCTTTGTGTCATTTCTGAGAAAAGATTCAGTGTCACAGATCCATGAGATTTGTGAGTGTGTTTCTTGGGGGTAACTTTAGATCTCTAAAGCTCATAATTAACAATAGTCTCGGTAGCTTCAACGTAGTTTAAGCAAATGTCATTTTAGCTTGACTAAAATGCTGATCCATTCAATTTCTGTGCTTTTCAGTTTCTATTAAAACAAAGGCATTGACTGAGATTCACAGGACCACAGTTTTGGGCTGATAATGCAGCCTGTCTGGCGTTACACAACTGAATGTTTGGATAAGAAAGACGGCATTACTGATAAGTGCAGCAGACACAGGAGGCTCTAACTTAGTGAATGCAGTTTGTAAAGGAAGAATGCGTGTCAGGTCCTGGTTGTCTGGTCGGCCGCTGAAGATAAGAGTCAGCTGCGTTTAACACTTTGACGGCCCACCACATCACTCACACGTAGCCATACGTACATGTAAATACTGTGCACACGCACACACATAATAAGCATGTAATTGATTCCTCTCTTTCAAGTCTTAATTAACTTGTCTTAACTTGAGCAATAGGTCCAGGAAAACAAAAGATTCATCCTTCTGGTTATTATGGTAGAAATTATGGTTCTGGTGTAATATTTCTTGAGTCACATTCCACAGCGTGTCTGCTCTTGACTACAAAGAAAGCCAAAACACGTGCTGCGAATTCTGAAACACTCCTCAGGACACCGTATTGTACATAACACTTAACCGCACTGAAGCGTTCCTGATTTTCCCAAAAAAGAGCCAGTCAAACTAGCATCAGAAGGCAATATTATGCACTTCTCCTTTTCCACTGTGCATTTCACTCAGGTTCTCATGTTGTGTTCACACAAACCGACAACCAGGGGCACCAAAACAGTGAGAATCAGGCACAAACAGCTGTCTCCTGTCCTCCTTTTTCTTCCTCCTCATTAGCTTGTCCCTGAGGGGCCTCCCTGAAATGAACCCTGCCGTCCAGCAGCCCAGGCAAGCAAAAGCAACCTGACCATTTTAATTAGAGGAGCCATGTGAGATGTAATTAGCCCCCCCTCCAATTATTACTCAGAATGAGAAACCAAACTGTAATAAACAGGTTGTCATGAGTGTGCAGCTGTGACTATTAATCAATCTGATTTGGACATTCAAAATGGCAGTTTGCTAACAGGGCTGCTAATTATGCTTCAATGCTTTGTGGTTATGCCATACGCAGTACATCTACACATATCTCACAGATGCATACACACAGCCTGATTCCCTGGACCCCTGTTTTGTTCTGTGGATATTTATGATGATCAGTATGAAGGCTGCATGAGGCAGCAGACAAAATGTTCAACAAACTTCCTCCTCCAAGTGAAGCTCATACTTCCGTCGCACCAAAAGAAACACTGATTGCTCAAGCAAGCAGTACTGTAGTCATGGTAAACATTCCCCTCGTCCAGTTGTTGATTTCATAACTCTGCTGCAGGTGGTAAATGACCTGATATTCTGTGACCATAAACTGACTTCCTCAATTGACCACGTATGAGAAAAAACAAGGTCAGGCTGTGTCAACACAGAAGTTAGAACACGCTTCATGATACTATCGAAGCTAGCTTCAACAACACAGCCTTTTCCAAATGAAAGCAACTCTCTTATATCTGAGTCACATATGTTGTAGAACGTGCAAACTAGTAGAAGAGACAGATAACAGAAGGTGAGTGAATGAATACACAGATCTGAGATTACTGCCAACCCTGTTTTTCCATGGCATCTGATTCAAATTAGACTCAAACATATTTTAAACATAGTTTACAGTCTGCTTTAATGCAAGGGTGGGGCCTGCAGACACATACAGTAACTGATACCATGACAAAGACTAATTACCCGATTGCTTCACGCACTCCAGCTGTACTTTCGTCACAAAATGTCCAGAAGATAACTGCAGGAGCAAGGAGTGGCAAGTCTGCTATATCCCTGCATCAGTGTGGTGTGTGCATGGGTGTGTGTGTGTGTGTGTGTGTGTGTGTGTGTGTGTGTGTGTGTGTGTGTGTGTGTGTGTGTTGAGTTGTATAAAACATTACCAGTGTGCAACAGAGTTGCTAAAACATGCTGATCAGCACCCAGTCAGCACCCAGTCAGGGCTCGACAAAAGACTCTATAAACCCAATCATTAGTCATCTAAGCTAGGTGCCATGTGCGGTCGCCTATCTCTCTTTTGATGTTTACTTGGGGACTAGTGTTGAAAGTCAAGGGTGTGTGGGTAGATATTTGTTTCTTGAGGCTACAGGATCTGCACAACCGCAGAAAAAAAACTGTCTAACCTTCTTATGCAAAATAATTATTTCATTGTTCACATCCAACAGATGTGTATACCAACAATGAGAATGTAGTGCACACTACAAGATGCATTTGACTTTCAAAGAAATACCACACTCATGTTGAGAGTTCACAAGCTGCTGTTACAGAGAGGACCGGTTACATCTGCATTTAAACCACCTGCAATTCACTCCAAGACAGAAATAAGAGACAGGTTGCACAAATCAAAGTTTGTTTAAAGTAATGTTTTGTATGAAAAGGGTAGAATCACAAGAAAAACTCACCACATAATGTCATCTGATATGACAACATTACAAACCACAGCCTGAGAAAGTTGAAGCTGTCTCAGCAAAATGTGAACCTACAAGACTTTCTTTCCCCCAAAAGTAGCATTTACGTGGGGCTGTTGCATTGGTTTGGTGTTTGCATTGTTAAGTCCATCTCCTTAATGGCGTCAGCAGTGTCTGTGCCAAACTGTAAAACACAAAACCTTTTCTTTGGGGTTGAAAAAAAACTTACTTGACACGGAAAAGGGGGAACGAGTGAAGCAGGGCGTAAAACCAGAGTCACGGCAGACAAAATGTACAGTAAACATGTGAGATTCTTGAACTAAACAGAGCAAGATTAAACATGCAACGGTAACTACCAAAACCAACCAAAGGAGAAAGATCAGAGTCCACCATAAATTCGCAGATTGAGTTCTCATTTACATATTGGATGAAGCTTTGTAATTTTTTTGCAAAGCGAGGAAACAGCAAACATCCACATGAGTAACAAACTTTCTTGGGACACGGCACTGGCTCCTCAAACCCATCTAATGGTTTCCTTTGGTACACAGAGCCAGCTACTCCACATTTAAATCATGGTGCTCTATACCTTTTGTACAGAAAACAGAAACGGCCATGCCGTGTTCACTTCCTCTCATTCACTACCTGCAATTCAATTACACTGGTGTCCAGAGTCCGATAATTCTATTATCTGAAAACTCATACATAATTAAAGGGAAGTAACAATGCTAACTGACACGACTTGTTTATTTCTCTCTCCGAGCCAACAGCATTATGGCAAAATCTCTTATGTAACTCAATCTGCAGTGTTCCACAGCTGATAACAAATCGATGCCAAGATTAATTCCCTTATTTAGAGGTAAATTATGGTTAACCCCCTCAGTATGAGGATGCTGATAACAAGGGAGGGGAAAGACATGCACCATCAGATTTTATTGGTTTATTTTTCAGTGTGTGTGTGTGCGCGTGTGTGTGTATGTGTGTGTGTGGGGGGGTAGCTCCTTGGGATTGTACTTCCTCAAATTTCCAGTGCTCCAGATTCCAGGGAAGCATAAATCACCCAAAGCCCACAATCAGTGAATAAAAAAACACTTCCTTTTTGTATTTCTATGCAATCAACTCATACTTCCTACTCTTATATTTTATGACTGGCTGAGATTGTGTGTGTGTGTGTGTGTGTGTGTGTGTGTGTGGTGGTGGTGGTGGGGGGGTCTTTAAATGTCATATAAAGACAAAACCAGCAGTATAAGTGGTCATATGTGCATTCTGTGGTCGTGTGCTATATTCCCATAAACACACTTTGTAGTTCAGACTTAAAGATTCCTGATATCCTGCTCTCTTCCTCTGCGTGGGAGATGCATCAGTCCCTTAGAGAAAACATCTTGGGGCCTCTGTGAAGAAAAAAGGGGCCAGAGGATACCCCCCCCACAAACTTTCCCTCCCTATCCCCGGTGAATGCAACAACACAAGCCCCTCTGACATCTCAGGAAGTTGATCTTTGCACAGGGTCGGATTTGTATGGCTACCCTGCAATGCTGAACCAGATGGTAGCTGATTGCCGTCTCCACAGGGAGAAGGAGAAGAGGATGAGCTAAATCTAGCTTAACACACCATTGAAGAACTGCTGGAAAGGAAGTGAGAAAATAAAAAAAAAGGAGAGCGCAGAGCAATTTGTGGTTGAAGTAACCGAAGCTGTGGTGGTAGCGGCCGGCAGTGTAGGTCAAACTGTGGAGAGGGGGTGTGAAGCCTCACACTTGATGTATGAACGTGGCTGAACTCTGCCTGCAGGCTAACAAGTGCAGGCGATGCAGTTCATTCTGGTAAAAAGCTGAATAAAGTGACCAAATAAAGCCCAAAATGGCTCCTGTTTACTCTTGGCTCCTGAAGAGTGCTCTCTAGCAGTCAGTGAAACAACCCAGATACCTGTGGCCGGGCCCATCGTAGTGTTTACTCTTCACCTCGGCGTGAGGAAACTGTGGATTTAGGTTCTGGACAAACACAGGAATACAGTATGTATACTCACACTCCCTGCATGCTGCGCTAAGCAATTCTAAGACCTGAAATCACATAAACTGCCCCACAGTCATGTCACATCAAAGAACCAGAGCCAGTGTACAACTTTCAGTCCAATTTCATTCTTAGTTCTTGGATTTAAGTTAATACAGACACTACAGGTTTACCTATGGCTAAAGTGTCAGTTCATCCAAATCACAAAAAAACCCACATTTTAAAAAAATAACTGTTTCAATAGTTTGGTTTTATTTGCCCAAGATTTGAGATATTTGCCAGGATTTCTGTTGTTGATGTTCATTGTAATAAAAAATGACATTTTACAAAGTAAAAAACAAAACAAAAAAACATCTTTAATTAAAACATTGCCTCTCTTACTACAGATGATTCACAGACAACTCATCCAACAGTCAACAGTTTTCCTGGGAACTAGTTCTCCGTTACAGAGAGGAGTTCCACTGAGGTCTGCAGATTATCCAGAGTAATGGACATTGTTTCTGGAAAACATTTGCTGGTAAAGTAATGTATTACCCAACTCTCTTTGGTTCTCCAACCCACAACTTTTCTGTTTTAGCTGTCTCTCACAGCTCATCAATGTTGTTTCCAGCTGCTGCAGCCATCTGGTGAACACAGTGAAGCCTTTCTCAGTTGTGGAGTCAGATACTTCCCTCTGGAGGTGAAGGAAACCAAAAAGAGATGCTCAAAGAGAGGGGATATTGGAGTGATATTTGTCAGGTCGCCTGAAACGCAACAGTACAAATGCTAATGTTGTTTTGTGTCAGCTGTATGTAGGCAACTGGCAACAGGCTAATGGGCAACATGCTTGTTGTAACCTTATAAGGTGACACACACCTGACCACTTTATTTGGAACACCTAAACACCTGCTTATATGCAATTTTCCAATTAGCCAAGTCAATTTGATAGCAGGACAATGCATAAAACCATGCAGATACAGGTCAGAAGTTCACATCAAACATCAGAATGAGGTAAAACTGTGATCTTGTCTGTGGCCTGATGGTCGGTGCCCGAAAATCTCCAACCCTGGGAAAATAAAACCAAAACTGTTTGCATAGCTACCACAGAAATGTTGTAAATTTTGAGAACCAGCTCTATAAATAATATCCCTTCATTATGTATTTATTGGCTTAGAAAATGATCTTTTATTGCATTTTTATTGTTTAAACTACTGCTGTGAACAATCACCATACCCAACATTTATCTCAATAGCCAAAGTAGTCATTGCTCAACAGCGATATCCATGACAGAGTTGAATAAACCATAAATGATAGAAGCTTGAACAAGCCATTAATTACTGGGCACCCAGTTGATTTATTGGGGCTAGTTAAACA
Organism: Psettodes erumei; assembly: GCA_016785225.1. NCBI lineage: Eukaryota > Metazoa > Chordata > Actinopteri > Pleuronectiformes > Psettodidae > Psettodes > Psettodes erumei. Next base: position 1,037,306 of record JAFBJZ010000856.1, on the reverse strand, counting down.
CAGCTGCACTCCTATTTCTCTCCAGCTGTGGCCAACATACATGGGGCCCAACATGTTGGCCCCAAATAATCAAGCAATGCACACCATTAGTAAAACAATTCTCCCACATGCCCTGTTGGAAAGTCCATCAAGAGCTCTGTGAGGGCACCAAACAATCCCACTACTGTTACCCAAAACTCACACAAGCTCCGTTAGCCCGAGCCCCATTTAAATTCCAATAATGCACCAGCCGCTCTCCTGAAATGTTCCAACATTCAACCCACTTCCTCTTTAACGTCCAGACATTCCCCCTATTGAAGCCCATTCTATCCAAGACCCCCCCACCCCCAAACCTCCTGACTTTTTTTCCATACTTTCCCTCCCTGTTAAAACCATACTCCTCTTCAATCCCACAGGAAGCACGAAAGGAAGACTGGAGACAGAGTGGGCGGCGTGTGCTCTGCTGCTAAGTCACTGCCCCCCCCCCCAACCAGTGAGCCATGCCTGAAAAAGAAGAACTGAGAAAGCGAGGAAAAAGAAAGAAGGGGAAAGAAAGATAGAAAGAAAGAAAGAAAAACAACAACCACAAGCAAAGAAACCCACACATTTCACACATCATTCCGGCAGGAGAGAGAAGCAGCTGTGATTTGGGAATCCCCTGTTGGCTTCAGCATTCCCAGCACAGAGCGGCAGGGCCAGGTCAGAGCACATCAACAGAGAGGACAGATAAGTCTCACTCACTGGGCTCCTCACCTCATCTAAACAAAAGGAGATAGACACTCTTCGAGGCAGTCTTTGCTGCTCAAGGGTTTCTTATTTTTAGCCCAATTGCTGACAGGCTCATTTCTGTGTAAGTCTAACCACTGTTTCAAACTGTTGCCTGCCAACAACTCTGTTACTGCCTTAGTCATGTCTCCAGCAACTCTGCCCCACTGAAAGTCTTCAGCGAGAGACAGAGAGATCCCATAAAAGGAATATTCTGCAAAAGCCCCTGGGTTCGCGTTAGTAAGCTTTGCTCTGTTGCTCAGCCCTTACTCACCAGTTCAGCCTCTGCTTTACACATCAGCAGGCCCCTAAATCCACTGATGAGTAGTTTCTTCCTCATCCACGCTGGCAGAGGCCAAAAGTCAGGGGCAAACGGAGCTCCGGGAATTAGCCCATACTGCCGAGGAGCTCTCCTAATTCTCAACACTGTGAAAGAGTATTATGTTACATGTAGCGTTGTACTCGCCAAAAGCATGACAAATTTAATTTGCAGAGGAAAAGCTCAGAAATATTTAGCTACGTCTTCCTGATGACACATCAAGCTGAAATGCTTGAAATGCAAAGGCACCACTGCCAAGTACTCGGGGGCCCCCGGAGTGCTCAGTTCATAATCGAGAGTATTTTCAGAACGGTTCTATCTCCACCATAGTTGTGTGAACAGTAGGGACTGACAGAAAATGGTGCTGGTTTTTCATCACAACACAACACTCCCACAAGCCCACGGCTCAGATTTCATCCATTGTTAACACGCGGGGCGTTATCCTGTTCCTGACAGAAGAAAGCCCATCACATATGGTTAACAAAGCTCCAAAACAATGCATTAGCTTGTTTTAGATGAGTATGACGGAGGAGGGTGGTTGTTTCAAGGCCGCCCCCTCACTACAGAGACACAGAGGGGCTTTTGCTCAACCTAAGGCCTGGCTGCTTTGCATCAGTCATCAAAGGCCTCAGACTTGGCAGACGAGACCCTTTCCTTCACTATCAGCTACACTGCTGAGCACAAGGGCCCTGGCTCGAGATGACTGTGTATGACTCTCATGGACACTGCGAAGAGTGGACAATCAGCGTACAAGCAAAACCCTGTCCAACATTCTAGCTATTCAAAGTCCAGCCCCCCAAAAAAGAGTTGGGTTTCTGATTCCGTTTTTGCATAACCCAATGGATTGTAGACAAAAATATAGCCAACTTTAAGGCAATAAATGCCGCGTTACATTACAGATTACAAATTGCCTTTACAAAGCTCATTCATGATCTTGGGAAAAAACAGTGTCCACACTTAACCCGTTTCTCAGCTGTTCTTGTGCTTTCAATCATATTGCACCATCTTCCTTTCCTTTGGTGATGTTGTTTCTTTAACTGCCTTTTCCAAAGTAAATGGATGAGAAATCCTTCAAGGGCTCCAAAAGTAAAACAAGAACAGCAAAGAAAGAAGGAAAAAAATAAACAGAATTCTAGGGAATCAGGCTTACCTCATCCTGTGATACGACTGAAAGCTCCAGATCAAGTACTAAATGGACCTTGTGGTGTTTTATCAACTACTGTTTCCATTTTTTAAAAACTGTGCACCTTTTCCACAAAAAGACAACGTTTTATCATCAAAAACTCCAGAACACATCCTGAAATCTGATCTTGTGGTTATATAGATTATTTTGCCCTTTACAAACATGATCTGAACAGCTCAGCAGATGTAATGATGTTTCCAGCTTCAAATCTTGCATGTCATTTTGGATGTTTTTCAGTTTGACCAACAGGTGCCAAGCATTTTATAACCCAGGATAAATCTTGGACAGATTGGATCACTTGATTTCTTGGAAGCACAAGACGTCAGTGCATAAATAGTATCCAAAAAGCCGATTTACCAAGCCAAAATTACAATAAGGAGAAAAAGAAAAGGCTGTTTCTGCTGCCAATCTAATGTGCACATTGCAAATGCATCCATAAATCATATTCAGTGGGTTGTTTACACGTCCTTTGACCTCAAAACCCAATTAGGTTTCCAGTATATTTAATCTCTTGGAAATCATATTGGTGCTTGATTATTCCAGTAATACTTACTAAACAAGTTGATTCATATTAAAAAATATATTAGGCTGCCTTCTAATCAGCTCAGGAAGAGCCTGTTGATGTAGTGGATATACTGCAGGTCCAGGCTAAGCCCTAATGCCTGGCACTAATCCAACTGTGCACGCCAGAGTATTTCTATCAGGGACCCCATTCTCCACCTAGCCACCTAGTTATGAAGCTGAAATGGTTTGTTATGAGAATGAAAGAAGGGAGCAGTAGATATTGATCATTCATCAGTGATGCCCTAAGTGTCATGAGGCTGTAATACGATGCAGTGCATGTGTATATACTTAAAATATATGGCCTGAGAGTGCCAGTTTCACCTTTTTTTATAGATGGAAAAATTGTAAGTGAAGCAAGCAGGCCTCCTACTTTTTTTTTTAAACAGGCCTCTGGCTTCAATTATGAAAACATGTGGTAATGAAGATGTTACGCTCAGAGTCCCACCAGGAAATTAATTCTGAGCTCAACGAAGCATTGGTGTTGTTGAAACTTGCTAGGCAATTAGAAAAGGTAGTGCACAAGCGGTGCTGTGTTTTAGTGCACGTTATGTTTCGGTGCTCAGGGAGTTGAACAGCAAATCCGTGCCTTGCCACCACTACGATATTAAGAACACTGCTGTCGTTGCATCTACATATGGATGGGATGAAATACTGTCCCCAAGAGGTGACGACGTTGGCTTGTAAAATGCTGGAACCATGGCAGGAGAAGGGCTGACATCTTCTTTTCCTTCTCTAACACACCACAGTACGACACACTCGTCAGCAATTCCGACAGAGGCACACCATGAGGAGGAATAATAGTCTGATAACAAATTTTATCAGAATAAATTTTGGTGATCCACTAACATTTCTTCTACCACCAACAGCTGATCAAGGTTTCACACAGTAAAATTGACTGGCTGGACTTTCAAGGTTCCAGAGGGTGAACCAAAATGACTTTGGTGATTCCCTGACTTTTCTTCTAGCGCCACCATGAGGTTGAAAATTATGGTGGTATTTGTGTGAAATGTCTCTAAAATTAAAACATAGTCTGCCATGAAATTTACCGCATCCATGTGTTGCAGGTCAAAAAATTTGTGACCAAATACTTGCAAAACTAATGACATTTCCCATCAGCCTCAACGGTACTTTGTGCTTAGAGATAATACACGAATGCTTGACTATTTAGATGATGAACACAGTAAACATTATAATAATCATCATATTTGTCTTATAAGCTTGCGTGGCTGCAAACTCTTTGACTTGTAAAAATTTCAAGGCACAGGTGATGTCTCTCCACTGATAGTTTTTTGTAGGATTGCTTGCCCTGCTTCAATATCAAGCGCCGAGACACTTAATAGATTCTGTTACCCTCCCAGCCTTTATAATTTCCAGCCAACAGGGGTGCCTTTCTACTCACTGTTGACACAGGGCTGTAAAGTCATGTCTACATGGCAAGTTAAGGTCAAGGAAGACAGATAAGCCTGTGTCAAAGAGGACAACAAAGCCCCATATAAAGAACCCTTTGTCCAAAGACTTTGGGTTTTAGGAGACATTCATTCAAGTTTGGTCTACACAGGAGCCACAGGGGTTGGATGTTAATTCATTTGTCACTTTTTGGCACTTTTTCCTTTTCTTTGTATATCTTTCTCAATCATGTATGGTCTCCCATTATCATATTTGGAGCCCTGCCACCCACCCACGTATATTGGCTAATTTTCAGCCTTAGTAATCTCTTTCTGTGGGAGAAGCCTGCTACAGCCGTCACACAGTACGGTGAGAACTCAATCCTTGCACTCTGCAACCTATCAGTACCGGGCCAATTCAAATATGTGATGGGGGGTCCAGACTAGAATAGACCTTTAGGCAATACAGGCATCAGTTAACAAGTGATTCTGCATGTCTACATATGTTTACTTTGCCTGTGAGAAACTCTGTAAAAGTAGGTTCCTATTTTAATGAGCTATTTTACTCCTAATTCCAGCATCTGAGGGCTGAATACAAGATTAAAGCCTAAAATCCCACTTGAGTTGTTCTTTTCCCTGCAGGGAATATTGCAGTAAAAGGCAGAGTTTACAGAAATCAATCCAGAACCGCCCTCTTCTGTTTCTATCAAGCTAGTTATTACTCGTCACTACTACTTTTACAATAAATACTGAAAGGTACATACTGTCGTGGTGCATGACGCACCACCACACCTTTGCAGTGGAGCATATAATGCCTTAATAACACTGGCAAAGCGTGACCAGGAGCCTCCCCTTGAAAGGCATTAATGGTTATGTATTCCATAAATTAAATAGATGTAGTTTCTGGTGTAAACATATTCACCCTCATCCTAATTCATGCAATCAGTTGCAGTAATTTCAAATCAAGTCATGCTGAACAATTCTGTGTCAATGACTCTTACAGGTTCTCCATTGTTTACAGTGGTGAGTGTGGAAACAGTAAGACCTTTGAGAAAGAGACAAGACCGGAGCCAATACAAACTACTGGAAAAGAGCCTAATGCTTCAAGTTAAAGCTGTTAAAGAGCTCCAACATCCTTTTAACCAGGATGTGAGGCAGGAAGGCCCCCACCACCACCACCGCCACTGCAAAGGGAATTACAAGTTAAACATCCTGGATCTCCAATAGCTTTTGTCAAATGCCGGAATTCATTACCAAAAAATTGGATAAATTAACCATCACATGCCACAACGACTATCAGTGACGCACAGCTTCAAATGCACCATTGAGTTTACTGGGTCAATGGACCACACAGGAAGAGACCAAATGTATCAGGGAAGCAAGCTTCAGAGATCAGCCACCACCCTTCGACTAATGCTTTCTTCTGAAATATTCGGAGACGGAGATTTGTTGGTGAGGCTATTGTTCTCCTCCCTGTAGGGGATTCCTCTTTTGGGTGAGTACTGTTGGAGGGACTGCTCCTCAGAGTGACCCAGAGGTCATTAGAGAAGATGCCACACCTACAGGCGATCTTCAGGACCGTTTGGAGACTAAAGTAAAGCAGCATGCAGCAACTAGACAGAGCAGCTCAAGGCCTCTTTGATGAATGATTAAGCGAGGGGCATGGATTCCAAAGTCAAAGACCTCCCTCCTTCCTTCTGATGTTTGTTTGTGTATCTTTGACTTTCCTGTTTCTCTCCCCAGCTGTGATATGTCCTTTGATCCGTGCACCACCCCTGTCCATCTCCTTGACATGTTTTACATTTGCATTGTGACATTGACACGAAGATCTGTGCAACTCTGTGCTGAATACAAATAAATCAAACGATTTGGCTCTCAGAAAAATAAGGCCTCAGACTGCCTGTTCACTGTCCCTCTGAGCTGAGCTGAGCTGCAGAATTCTGCTGAGCAGGGTTTGCAGTGAGTTAGAGCAGCATGGTTTTTCATCCCAGCTAAAAGCCTCCAGGATGGAAACATGATCGGTGCCCACTTTCCATCTTTACCTTCACTTCTGGAGCTGACTTACTGCTTCAGCAGTTCCAGCCTGACGAGACACATTCAAAAAAGGCTTTGTCAAAACTATGAAAAACATGAAACTCCTCCGCAAGAGAAAGTAGTGGGTAAGAAATGTTTCTGCTTCTGCAACCCAGCCCCTGCAACCCCCGGCAAACGCAGTATACCAGCAAACTGATGAGAGAAAATTATTCATCATCTTCAACATCTGCGCTCATGCATTTGTTATCTGTCCAGCATGAACTTGTAAAGTAGAAAAAGTAGCGTAGAGGTGTACAGACCTAGATAAATCAGAAAATGTGACTGCATCAACCTGTATATTTTAAAATGCTTCATACAGTAGATCTAATGTTACAACAAAATAACGACTGGGACAAGCCCTCAAGAAAGATTGGCTTTCAGACACAGACACACAGGCTGAGTTGCTCAGCTGGAGGTGTGGCCTCTTTGCCCTTTTAACACGACACTGCACCTGACGAGATGGGAAGATATCAGAGGGCCCTTATTTTCCAACTCGAATTCCTGGGTCTCTTTCCACTGGAGATTCCACGCACAGCCAGGCGATCATGGAAAGGCCATAAACGCGACCGATGACTTTGTCACCGTGTACAAACAAAAGGACGCCAATCAGCTCAATGAGTAACCACGCACTTTATTCCACGCCGTGTTGTCGATGTAAACACCAACATAATGGATGTGAGTAGCTGCAGCTACGACATGATAAACACCGGTTTGCTTTAAAAGGGAGGGCAGAAGAGGAGCTTTTAATAATGATTATCAGTCATGTAGCAGGCAACATTTCTGAACGTGTGAAATATCAACATCAGACATGAAAACAATACACTAAACCTTTTTGTTCGTGGGTTTTTTTAATACTTAAAAGCAGGTAACCAGACATGTAATTAGCAGTTAGGGAACTGCTATAACTAGATGTTTTAAAGGCTACACAATACATTTACTGTGTGCAGCTTTATAAAATTGAGAAGAAGAAAAGCTGCTTCACTTCCGTGTTTCCTCTCGGTGACACATGTGTAGCCTCGGGTGCGTCTGCTGCACGGCACACAATCTCTGCGTCTCTACAAAAGTATCAGCACGGCCAGATACCCTGCTCTGTACAGAGACACCATTGTCCCCGAGTGAAACCAAAATCCTGCACCTCGCCGGCAGCTCTCTAAAAATCTCTACTGCTCAGACATGGCGCAGTTTATCAAAGCAGGGAGAGAGGGCGGCGAGAAATGATCCTCCAGCTCCCACGGCCTAAAGTGCAGAAAAAAAAACATATTTCCAGCAATGACTGCAGCAGATGGAAGTCTGGGAAGGTCGTCAGAGGACCAGCAAGACCCAGCAGCGGTAGTAGCACCAGGGCCACTCTGAACCCTGAGAGGCAGACCAGAGATTCTAGGATTACACAAGATAATAACCTATATTTCACTACCGACATCCATCTTATCCCGGAGAGTGGGCTTTAATGAAAAGAAAAGGCATGGTTTTCTGAAAGTGAAGGAAGAAAAAAAAAACAGATGACTGATGAAGGAAACTGGCTCGTTAGACCCCAACACGATGCAGAGGGAAAAGCGCTTACTCAGGATGCGGAAATGCACTGCAGGAGTAAAAATTTTATCATGATTCAGCTCAACTTTTGCAGGTGTGCGAGCACATTTAAATGCCGAAACGATGGAGCCGGACTCCACCGACACATATATTGCTTTTATCTTCCGATCTCATTCTGTCAAGAACTTGGATGACCCGTCAGCATATTGATTTAAGCGGGTTATCCCGTGCCCAAAAGCAAGATGGGGAGCTTCACAGTAGGGATTAAGGATTCAGACACTCGACATGCCCCTGAGATTAGTTTCATCTTTCATAGGTTAACTCGTAGCCCAGTTACAAGGGGCTTTGAGGCAGGTTCACCTCATATCTGTACTTTGGGTTTGGGCATTCTACAGCTAAAGGTTCAGCATATAATAAAATTTTTTTTATCATCACCGCTCCAGTACAACTGCAGCGACAAACAGAAGGAGTCCAATTGATTCTGAGACAATTTAGAATTTCATCATGGGAAATAGATCACCAGCTATTACTTCTGGTTGGCTGCTGGGTGAAGCCCTGGGCATTATTTACAACCTTTCTGCCGATGATGATAGTTAATAAAGTGAGCGTGCCAGCAGATGGGACAAAGACCTTCTCTATTATTCAGCCGGGCCTGCTCGACTCACACGGAAGCCGTCGCACCTTGCCGGGAGGACTGACAGGTGGGACTCCAGCGTGACGGGCCGAACCGCTGCCGGGGCTCATCACCAAAACTGTGATGCCGACCGATGGTGCTAAAAGACCACCTGGCTGTTTATTTCCCAAACATGATTCTCATTTTATAACTCAGGGCGTTCATCAGGACAACACAGTGTGTTCAGCAGATGTCATGCTGTTTCAAGTAATGACAGCTGTGTTTGACGGGGTGTACACCTCCCTGTAGAGAGCAAGGCAGAACTGCTGATGTTACCCTTAGCTCTGACACAGTGGCATCCCCACAGTTAATTAATAATGTGCTTCTTGGCCTTGGAAGCAATGCTACCACTTACTACAGCAGGCTGTAAACTATTTAGCAGGACATGACATTTCATACAAGAAAAAGAAAAAGGGAAAAAAAGACTCCTCAAACTGCTTTTACAACAGCTCATGAACACAAACACCGTTTTAATAAAAAGAGAAATCCAAACATTGACAGTTGTGTGTGTACATATCTCACTCCACTGATGGTTTTGTAAGCACAACGCTGTCGACGTGACTGCGAGGTGTTCTCTCTGTCCTCGGCTCACTGATCCATGAAACGGTAAAAACGTTTGTGCTTTTGAGATTGTCTCCTGGAGGATGCACAAATACAGATTAATATGGACCAGAGGTTTATTTTCCACCAGTGGTCTCCCATCAATTTCAAGATTTTCTCAGCTTCAGAACCCTTTGCCACTTCCCAGTGTAAACAGCTGACCAGATGTTCTTGCTTGCCTCCTGGCAACACAAACACTTTTAAGGTCAAACAGACTTTAGCTACTAAATTAGATTGAACGGGTCAGCCATCGTTGAAAATTCGTATTTCTCCCAGTTTGGTGATTTACAAATAAATCGAAGGATTACATGCTCCTTTGTGGGCTGACAAAATTATCCTTCTTCTTAAAGCTCATAAAACCCTGTGAAACCCCTTTGGATTATCTCAGAAATGCATTGCCACCAAGCTTAGGACAAGACTGTGAGTATTTCTTCTTGCTTTGACATTTTGGAGATGTTTGGTTTTTACTGGAAAGTAATGTTGCAGCTCCTCATGTACTACAATTTGAATGACTTTAAATTTTAATTAAATTAAATATACACTTATTCATACATCTACATTTTGATGGATGTGGAGCTGACAACGCAAAGGCACATTCAGCCAGTATCTGTAATCTTTCACTATCCTGCCAGACAGGAAAATAAGACCTCTGATTTTCAAAATAAAAGCAGCCAGACATCTATTTGAGCAATATTTACACTTACCAGCATTGTTGTGTTTCTGCAGATAACGATCCAGATCTCACTAAGATATGAACAGTCCAGCACTAATATCAACATCCCAAAAATGTACTCAGACTCCATTCAAACAGTCAAGTTTATCTTGATTATCAACGGACACTCGAAAAAACAAACTACTTCAAGTAGCCAATGTGTAATTGTGAAAGAATAACCCCCTGCCATAGCAGCTCTCATTTTGGGTTAATGGATAAACCTGTTGCAAACCGGATGATCTGAACCCACAGTCGAACACACTGTGGCACCGTCCTCTTCCCTCAATCAATAACGAAAAATGAAATCATGCGTTAATTGTGTCTATCGAGATGCAAAACAACCAACATTTCCCTGCAATTTTCATTTGCTGTTTTCAGTTTGGAGTTCTGATGCCAACGGAACATAACTGTAACTTGACATCTTGTTCAAATCAGGTTTCACACTACAACGGATGGACATTGAGTGCCAGGAAAACACAATGTGCCACGAAGAAACATCTGTCTCAGCCCGTGGCCAAAAACAACAGCGAATACCAGTGATGACAACAACAACAACTAAAACTGTCAGACCATATGTTGGAGCTTGCAATTTTTCCAGAAATAAAAAAGTGAACAGTAATTAAAACCAAACTGTACCACATAGTGTAACTCTCATTACAGCTGCGCATTTCTAATCTTCTCTTGTCGTAGTAAGATTTCCCAAATCCTTATTTACTGTGGGAGACTTGCTGCTGCGTGAAATGTGCACTCTCCAGTTTGTTTAGAAGCCCAGAAATATTTAGGGACTCTTGTCTTTCTGGCTCACAAACACTTTTGATTTGTTATGGTTCTCTGAAAAAGCAGCAGCGGTTGTGAACCACCCGGAGCGGACAGGAAAGATGCAACGTACACGTGCAATGCTGGCAACGAACACACCGTCCTTATCTGCTCACGAGGAGGAACGACGGCGCAACAAGTGTGGACAGGGATGATTCATGAGAACAGGAAGTTAAAAAGTCATTAGGGAGTAAAGTGATACTTATGGTCACTTTCTCTCCTGACATCTGGCCTTTATGAAGTCTGAGTCACCCAAAACTGCACGTGGAGTTAATTGAAACATTTTTAAGCTTTTAATCTTCATATCAACATTTCATTTAACCTCTGAAATGCAGGATCTTTGCTGTGTTTATTTTTCAGTGAAAGGTGTAGTATAAGTATATGGCCTGTTGTGAGGTGTCTGCAGAGACCTTTAAATTTCAGCTCCAATAAAGAGGCATCATTTGTGAAAGCATTGAAGCAACAGTCAAAACATAGCCATGCCATTGAATACTAAGAGTTGTTTGACCTTAAGATCAGGGCCAGTGCTATCTAAAAGAAGCAGAACAATAGCCTTCAAGAAACCTGTTCCTGCTGCTTTTCATACATTTGCCAGTCCATACCACACTTTCCAGATCCTCTGCTTTATGTCATTTGTGCGAGTGGAATGAAGTGACTGTCCTCACATTTTGATCTAATCTCCTCTGAGCACCAGATGCAACAACTGCACACTCCAGTCTCTTTATCGTGTGAGAACATGCCCTAAATACATATAAAGATAAATAACTGTGAACAGCGAAGTGGCCTACTGACAGAGAGATGAATCTCAAATGACAAAACATGACAATGTCAGACACTGATGCACACAATGCATCAAATGTGCCTTTTATCCTCTTTCACGATAACAACATGCCCCAGTTTTAATTCTATTTTTTGCCTTAAAAACAGGTCATATACTGCGCAGAGCACCCAGGATAAAGAAAATCATGCTCACACTACATTTCAAAAAAAGACCCGAATCATTCAATATTTCTTTTAAATACACATCATGGGATAAGGGCTTGCACAATCCACATTCCCTCCCTGCATTATCGTCATCATCACTGTGAAGCAGATTTGCGCACTTGGGTCATCGTCTTTTCACACGGGATGTGGTGGAGGCGCGTATTTGCGCACTCCACTAATTGGTTAATCAACTTTTACGCCTTTTTCCTTCACCTTACGTGATTATCGGTAAACTTTCCCCCACTGACAGTAAACTTTTACAAGAGCCCCTCAGAAGCCTTTTCCCCCCTTTAAACCGGCTGAACCGCGAGACTGTGAGAAAGTTTTCTCCCACGCCGGATCAAGTTTCTCCTGCGGCTTCTGTGAGCAGGCTGTGATTTTCTGTCGAGATGCATGTAAACGCCGGACGGAGAGAAAGAGGAAAGCGAAAGGCTTGTTACCACCACAACCCCAGCCACGTATGTGTCGCAACAGCCTCCCTGACATACCTTTCTTTTCGGCCAGAACACGGGAGCCAAGGCAGAGCAGAGAGGTGAGACTGATCCACTTCAGAAAACGGGTTGCCATCGTGATTTCTTCTTTTGAGAGCTTCTGGTGAGAGGGTGTCAGTCCATGCCAACAGGACGCGATATTCCGTTTTATCAAAACTTGAGGTTTTTTTTTCGCCTAGTTTAGACTTCTCCTCCTTCTATGGGGGAACTCAAACTTTGACTGCTCCTCCTCCTCCTCGCGTGAATATCTCTCCCTAAGCCCGGGCTCACGCAGCGAGGACAAGCCAGTGACGTCACGAGGAGGGAGGGCAGATGCGCCTCTCAATGAGCTCAGGTAGAATAGGAGTGGATGAAATGTGTGTGTGTGCGTGCGTGCGTGTGTGTGTGTGTGTGTGTGTGTGTGTGTGTGTGTGTGTGTGTGTGTGTGTGTGTGTGTGTGTGTGTGTGCGTGTGTGTTACATGACAAACTTCCTGTCGTAAACAGAAATCAATGCACATCATGCACAAAGGCATGAAGTTATGCAGCACAGATACAATAAGCTGTGTAAAGGAAGAGAAAGAAAAATAAAATCAGAAAAGCAAAGCATACCTGCAGGAAGGTTTTAAAAATGGTGCTCATATTTTGTAAGCAAGCCGCTTATTCGAACCTGACCAATACTGGATTTTTGGATCTGGTGTTTGACAGTGTGGAAAACATCTGATAACAATGTATGATTGGAGACGTTATTGCTAAATGGCTGCAAACATACATTTCCTTCTGCAGTTTCTTATTACTCAACAGCCAACATGCACTCTATTACATCTGCAAAAAGAAAGCTACTATCAGCTGACATGTCAGCCGACCAGCTATGAGCTTCATATTGATCTTTGAAAACCAACCTTTTCTTTAGTTAGAAAGTTGGATAAAATGTGCTTAACTGATTTTCCCTCTCCTTCAGCCTTTAATGATTGGTAGTAATAGAGTGGCATTCTTAAATTGCCCTTGGTGTAAAGCTGTCATCATATTTCTGCAGGGCTTTTGATAAGATAAGCACATGCTCAGCTAACATTAACATGTCCCAGTGAGCCATTTGAGTAAGTGAACGTGCACAACCCTGGAACTGGCACACCTAAATGGAGTTGTTATTAATGTGTTTTTCCTGCTTTGACATGCAAACACATCTACAGTGGAAAGGATCTCCTGGAGCCATATGCTCTTATTCACCCAGAGCTGTTCAGACATGAGTGGACAATTCTCGGACAAGGCCTCTTGACACATCACACAAAATAATCAAATTACCTGCTGAAGCTTGATGAACAAAAGTATTTTAGTAGTAGCCAGAGAGCTGAGCATTAAAGTACAGGGTAACTGTACACAAAGACATCTATGTTTTCTTTCTTTCTTTCTTTCGTTTTGGTTGAGGTAAGTGTCCCTGAAGATATTTAAGGCATACAGCTACATATAGAAAGTTAGAATGGTGATGATTCAGACCTAATTTCTAGATGTTTCATTGAATTTGGCCCAGCAAAACCACAGCCGACAGAGTTGTGCTATCCTGAAATTACACTTTCACCTTAGTTGTTGATGCTTGTGTATGAAAGACAGTCCTCGTTTGACTGTCATGCAGTGGTTGAGTGGACGGAATGTCTAGACTATTGACAGAGTGTCTGTCTGATATGAGTGGAATCTAATTGGATGTCAAGCTGCTTAAATGTGTCTGTTGTTGTACACAGGTCAGACTCTGTGGGGACAGGAGTGATAGAAACCATTTGTCACACTAGTGTTTATTTCATTACCGCAGCTTAATGGCTCAGCAAATCGTCTCTGGTAGTAATGTTGGAGGAAGGGGTTATTGTGTTGGGTGAAATTATGACCATTCTCCACAAGGAGAAATTACCTAATGTGCGGCTAACGTTTCACATGAGGAAGCATGCTATTTTCAGTGTGCTTGTGGATGTGATGCAACTCTTCTACGTAAATCATTGGGAAACAGAAAAAAGTCCATGGCCTTTGTCACTGTAAGTGAGTCCGGGAGAAAATGTTAACTGAGGGAGCCCCATTAAGTTCCCTTTGAAAGGTTACACACTTTGAAATGGTCTCAGAAAGAGGATCAAGAGGTCAAATATTGAAAGTTTTACTTTCAGTAAAAAAAAAATCAAATTTCAGCTTCACTCCAGGGTCATATATTTGACTTTGGCTCAGGGGTCAGTTTTAAATATTTTGATGCCATGGAGGCTCATTAAAAAAGAAAAAAGAGAAAGAAATAACCTTGGATTCTCACCAGCGACCGATTTCTACACCACTGGCCAATGTCTCAATTATGAAATGTTCCATAGTAAAAAAAGAAGTCCCAGTTGTTTAAGTGTTTCATATCGCTGTCCTGAGACTCTCTGTGCCTTTTGCACAAACCAACTCATGAGCGTCACACCACAGCTGTCTGTCAGCCAAGCACAAACACTAAACAAACACAGAATAATGGCCAGACCACTGGGGATTTAGAGAGAAAGAAATAAAAGAACCACAGTGAGGGAAGAAGAAAGTGTTTGAAAGAGCAAGAGCAGAGATGAAAGCTACTGGCTGGTAAAGTAAATACATTTCCCACCCTCTTGAATTCTTCTGTTTTCCATCTCTTATCTTCAGTAAGTGCTGGTATTCTGCACCTGATTATAAGTGCGCGTCCATAAACGCAGCACATGCATACCTGAGCTTTATACATTCTTCAACTACAGCAACAGCCAAACTACATGAGACACAATGTCTAAGAGTATTTGATTCACCAATGTTTTAACACAAGGAGTCTTATTAGGTGGTTCAGTGAGGCAGAAAGGTTTATGTGACCGTGAGGGGAGATGAGCTGTTGTCCTGAAGGTCTGAAGTCTGATCCGCATGACAGGGCCCAGATGGACCAGCAACATCAGAAAGTACCAGCCCCCACCACCAGCGCCACTGCCATTAACATCATCTCCCCATCGTGTACTGCACATAGAGAGTCCGTTATATGATAGAGGTGAAACTTTGCTACAGAAGCAGAGAAGAGCAAAGACATACAGCATGGGATCATACAAGCCCCATTATCGCTTGAAGGAACAACATCTGCTGCTTCTATCCAAACATGACACTAGTTGTGTTTCAGAGAACAAATATGGGAAAAACGAACACCAGTGCCACATATTTGTTGGCCTCAGCTTCTTGGAGATGAGAATTTGAATTTCCTTATCATATGTAAAAGAAATACAATAGAATGAGCTGTAACATGCCATAGCAACATAATACCTCTGGGTTCTATCCTATACCATTTAAATGAGAAAAGCTTTTTGATCCAGGCTGTTGAAAATTATTTATTGACAAGGTGCGAAACTAATTGACTAAGAAAATGAAAATAATTGACAAACATTATCAATAGTCACATTTAAAACAGAACACGATGCCATCTGGGAGGCCAGATTAATTATATGAAGACATTTCAGAGAGCAATGTGTAAAATTTAGAAAATAAACTCTTCGGTTTTGGCTTCCTGAGAATCTGTGCTCTATTTTAGGCACTTGTCATGGCCGCCATGTCTCTATTGCTGAGATAAGACTTGGATTAGCTGTGACTGAATGCATAAAAGCTTTATTAATAGCTCTCCAAATCCCGTTTTCAGCGGTATGGTTGAAAAGCCCCGGGCATTCAGAACAAACTGTCAAGCACCAATTAATTAGGTTCAATTAGAGAAGCCAGTGAGATTACATTGTATCTGCCCATCTGCCCCCCAAAGGATATTTTCCTCAAGCTAAAGTCAAATAGTAAAGGTAATATTTTAATGTTTTAGAGGACTGTTGTTTCATACAGCGAATGCACACGCACACTTTGTTTCCTCTTCCTGTGACGACAGGTAAAATATACACGCGTGACTTACTGTTATGTGTTTTTCGGTCTCCTGACGAGGCCTCTTGTCGTGGCTCTGAGCCACGTTCACTTGCCAGAACATGTGGTCTCCATGGCAGCCCGATGGGTTACACAGTAAACACCTCAAAGTAAATGAATGAACCTGTTCTAATCGGAATCCCTGTCTCAAGTTCTCTACCAGTCACATCCTGTTACAAAACACGGAACACCTTGTTCACGGTTGTGAGTAATGTGAATAATCGTGGGACAGGTTCTATGTGCTCAGGTTTCAAAGTTAAGGTTTAATGTGTGTGGCATGCCATGCATTTAATAACAGCAAGGATAAATTTGATTTATAAAGCACTTTTGAAAGTCAGTGAGTTGTTCATAAAGTCAAACATAAAACAATAAGGAAAATCAACTGAACCATGAAAATTCAAATAAAAAAGCAAGGCCTGTACATACAGCATACACATGCATACATACTGCAACCTATCACCTTCAGTTAAATGTTTTAAAATGAAAATGAAATGATTGTTACTAAATTCCTAACATTAAGTAACAAAGTTAAGTTAAGGTCTTATTTTGTGTGTTTTGTGTGAATTTCTGTCTGGAGATCAATAAAGTCTCATCTTGACCTATAATAATATGTCATGCTTTATCTAGTAAAAAGCAAAAGTACAAGACTAGCATCTGAATTGCAGTGGTGTAGTGCCAGAAAATCAAAATCCTCATGTAAAAGTACATTTTAAAATTTCACTTACACTACATGAGTAAATGGGGTTACGAGCCCTGGTATTGATTTTCCTTAGTCTGTCCTGTAGGTGCTGAGACCAATTTGGTCTGTGGACATTTCACAAGAATGTGTGTATCAGACTTTCTGTGATGTTCTCAGAGAGAATAACAATCGACTGCCAAGGTCAAGAAAGTGTTTAGTTTGATCTTGTCAAATTGATGTTTCTGCTTATTGATGCAGACACTTTAGTTCATGGGGGCTTTGATTACCAGTGTGCACTGAAGTGGTTTGGTGCTGACTGTGGCACAGTCGGGGTGAAGGCATTCCAAAAGCTAGTGCCATGGTTTGCTTCCTGTAAGGGGGGGGGGGCATCTCATTCAAACCAGTGATGAGAGTGTAAAAGGAATCTTGAGTCATTCACAAGTGTGAATGAATAAACAGACTGACCGTTAGACAAACTGGTGTCAGCTGTGCACATTTTGCTCTGGAAATCTTTCAAATCTTTCATCCCAGCAGATGATATGCATTTCATTTCCAATCTCTCTGGTACAAGTGATTGATAGAATTAGCTTGTGGGTCTTATCAGCTAAAAATTTACATTTTCTCTGAAAGTGCCCTCACTCAGGGGGATGTCAGATTCATAGTCAGAGTCCAGGGGAGCCAATGCTCCTACTGAAAGACACATTTGAGATCTGGTTACTTTTTAAAACTGACAGCCGACAATAGGACAGACCCAGGACACACTATAAAGAGTTCAATCTTACCCAGACCACTGCATATGAAGTTTTATTTAATACCTCCTCGGCAAACTGGTTTGCAAATAGAAAGACAGATGAAGGATGTCCCTTTGTCATTTAATCTGTTATCTGTGTTATCACTTCCTGATAGCAGAACCATGAATACACACAGAGAAGGCTACAAATCACCAATGACTCTCTAAACCTAGATTACTGGAGGTAAACATTTAAAACAAAGTGTGTTGGGATGCTGCAGTGAGCTTCATCTTCACTCCTCTCCGTATGGTCCGTTCTGCCTGTCATACTAATTCAATCTCAGATCATTTTCTCGGCCCATTAGTTTATGTGGGCTGGATTCAGTTTCCAGCGTGTCCTGTCGGCTATGTCCTCGGAAGGGATGCAAGCAAATAACCTGCGGCCACGTCCCTAAATGAAACATCGCCATCTTGTGGCTCGTTTTGCTTGAGGCAGGTTGTTTGTAGACCATATCTGGCCCGATAAAGAGCTGGAGGAGCTATAAATGTCTCGGGAAGATATGAGGTCGTCTGTTCTGGGTCTGCAGGCCGCAGATCGACTAAGGGGTAAATTGTGAGACAAATATTTTAAGATACATGAGCCCTATTAGGCTGATTCCCTGCTTATATTCTTGAATGTGCATATGATGATGATGACTGATTAATTTATCCATTATTGGCGAGGTCCAGGCTATAGTGTGTTTATTATAGGACTATTACCCAGTTTTGCCAGAGCACACAGTAACCATTTGGCTAAGCTTTGCAAAAGCAGCAGAGGGATGTAGGCTACAACAGTCTATAATTTGGACATATTTTAGGAATTTAAAGTCAGATTATATGACTACACACGTGCACACCAAACGGAAAAGAAATGTGGTCCTGTGCGGTGTAAAAGTCAAACGCGCAAGCAGCATTTCATCTCTCATGCGCTGTGTTCTGTGCAGCTCTCAGGATGCTGCCAAGCAGCGCTGCGCTGTGTGAGAAATCAAAGCGCAGGCGTCGAGTCGGGAGGGAGCCTATCTTGCGCAGACTGGGTACTGTACATGGCCATTGATGCTGCTGGATAGATGTAGCCCCTGGTGTAAATAAGAATGGCGAGGGCAGCGGGTCTAGCATGCCGCGTTATCTCTGCTTGACATCGGAACATATTTTTTTTTGATGCCACCGTCGGGATTTTTTTTTTATAAAACGCGGGCTCCTTTTTTCATTTTCATCTGAATCTGCCTTGACAGCTCGCCTGATGGTTTTCATTTGACACGAGAGCCAAAAGCAGACGGGGCGGCTTCTTCTAATAAACACTCGGGAAAAACGGGTCATTATGACCTTAGTATCCTCCAGTAAAATTAAACCATCGGATTGTTTTTACGCGGCAGCATTCTGCTTGCATTTTTTGCTTTGGATTTCGTGTGCCGTGTCCGGAGAGGAGGATCATCATTTCAGTGTTGAGGTAAGATAAATGGCCTTCCCTCCCCGCTTATCATAAATGACCGTGCCATCTCCTCCACATCATCCGCCTCGGCGTGAAAAACACATATATGCATTGACTCCCTACGCCATCCGTGGGCACGGTTACCATAAGGCACAACATGGAGACATTGCGAGCCTATCAGGACAGCTCACGTACTGAACAGCGAAAATATCGCACATTCCTCTTTTTTTGCAGGGTGCAATGAAACAGAAGGATGCTCATCTGAGGTTATTACACTGCGGTCCGTGAGCTCATCCAGCCCACTGATCCCGAATGTGCAACCCAGATATGATTGCACTCATTTCAACAGAGATGCCCTACAGCATTAGGTTGCCGTTGCTTGATTTTGAGTTTTGTGACGGGCCAACATAAAGTCAGACATGCTTTGGCAGCATCGCATTGTTGGAGGGGATTAAAGCTTTACAGACCCAAGTTGCATAATAGGATGTGCTTTTTTGTACCTTATTAATTGATGTCATATTCATCCTCACCACAGCCCCCCCCACACACACACACACACACCACCACCACCATTCTGAAGAAATTAAATGCTGAGGCTGACACACACACACACACACACACACAATCTAATTCAATCTTATGGCTCGCTGAAATCTGCCTGATATCTCACAGAGATCTTAGCCTTTGCACAAACACAACACACGCAGGAAACACACCCACAGGAGAGAGGGAGAAAAACGGATAAACAAGGCGTTTAGCTCAGCAGAAAGAGGGATAGAGGCAGAAGGGGGGTGGGGGGCGGACAGCTAGTCAGATTAGCTAGCTGGAGCATTTCTCATAGGCTCTGTAGTGACGGGAGGCAGCTGGTTGCTGTGCGGACAGCTGTGGATGGCGTAGGCACCTCGTGGCCCTCAGCATCAGGATTGAGTCTGGCAGTGACCCCTGGATGATGCTGTCTCACCTCTCTCCTCAGTATCAGATTGCACTCAGGAGGCAGTGTCACAGACTGACTGGCAGCTGCAAGACACAAACTGTGACCATAAGGTCACCAGTGAGGGATTCAAATGCAAATCTAACATGAACCTAAACTCTACTGCTCACGAGACAATTCAAGCCCACAATGAACTATTAACCTGCAGTTCCATGTATCTCATCACAGCTTCTAATCATTGCATCCACACTGTGGTGTTAAATGTAAGTATAACAACAGCAGCTCAGTATCAGTTCTTGCAATAGTGAAAAAGTATCATAGCAATGATAGTTAACCCTGCAGCCTCTTGCGAGATGCAAAGTGAATGTGCTGCCATGTTCGTATTGATTTTTATTCTGGGATTGGCAGTGGACTCGAGGTTAAAGAAGCACGTTTGAGGCTGGAATCTTGCCAGTTACCCTACCCCAGTTTTTACCAGCAAATTGGATTCACCACTTACTGGAAAAAGGTGGGGCACCGAGACAAACAAGGCTTTGTTCTCATTAAGCAGCTACGGCCGTGGTGCCCTTGAGCAAAGTACCTGGCAGTGGAGGAATATCTGTGGTCTGTGTTTGTACTCGACAGCCACCCTGCATTAAGTACAGTTCTTTAAAAAAGAGACTCTATTGAATTGCTCCATTATGGGGCCAAATCAAATCAAACACAAAATGATGAAGATCCATCTGCTGCATTGGAGGGAACATACTCTTTTTTTTGTAGCCTTTCACCTTTGATGTACTGCTCACAATGCTCAGTTGGACAAATCTGTATCATGGTGGTTTGGTGAAAAAATCTAAATATGCAACATCCTGGATGTTATTTAAGCCCAGGACCTTCTTTCATGTAATCTCCTATGTTCATGTTGATGCTCCCTGATTCTCCTGACTTTTTCTACAGAAACTCTAAAACATATGATTTGATTTTTTTATCCCTCCTTCCCCCTGGCAGGGATGGCTACAGAGGTATGGCTACCTTCCCCGCACAGAACCAGGAATGTCTGTCCTGCGCTCGGCCCAAACCATGCACTCAGCCATCGCTGCCATGCAGCGCGTCTATGGTCTCAATGTCACAGGGACACTGGATGAGAAAACCAAGGAGTGAGTATGCACCCGTGTCGTGGGCTTGGCTTGTATGAACACAAGCTGAGTCGGACATGCACTTTCCCTAGGCTGTTAATGTTACATTAATGCAAATGCTCCACTCGTCCATTTAAAATGCAGAAGGAATGGCTATCAATATTTCAGTGAATTAAGTGTAGACCAGAAACAGAGATGTTCATTTCACCCCGCATCACCTCACCTGAAACAACCTTAGGTGAAGCTTTTAACACTTTTCCTTCTTCTCATTTTGCATGATGATGCAGTGATATCACACTGAGGTGAGAATTCACGTTTTGCTTGCATGTATTGTTTGTGTTTTGTACTTGTGATAATCAAACCATGTGGTATGAATGAGAATACATGAAACTAGTTAGTAGTTTGGAGTTGTCTAGTAGTATTTTTGTGGAACACTCACTTATCCTGCCGCTGTGATTATCTGGCACCTGTCATCCAGAGAGCAACTGAGTATCTTTCAGTGCTTCATGTTGTCATGTGATGGTATTTGCCTCCTGAACTAAAGTTAGCAAATGTGAATCATCTTCTCCTTCTTCTCTTCTCTTCTCTTCTCTTCTCCTTCTCCTCTTTAAGTTGGATGCAAAAGCCTCGCTGTGGAGTTCCTGACAAATTCAAAAGTGCTTCGAGGTCACGGACGCGGCGATACGCACTGACAGG
This sequence comes from Psettodes erumei, assembly GCA_016785225.1. Classification (NCBI taxonomy): domain Eukaryota; kingdom Metazoa; phylum Chordata; class Actinopteri; order Pleuronectiformes; family Psettodidae; genus Psettodes; species Psettodes erumei. Next base: position 1,015,727 of record JAFBJZ010000856.1, on the reverse strand, counting down.
ACAGAAATGGCAGCGTACACACATCACCTACAGGTGAGAGGCAGTGGAGGCAGTTGTCATAGCGACCATTGACTTCATCGGCACTTATTGTAGGGTTCAGATGTGCCAGTGTTAATTTCCTCAGCTCTCCTCTGTCTCTCCTCTCCTCCTCTTAAACCACCTGGGAACAGATGCTCCATGTTGTCATAGAGACCACACAAATACGTCACATACACACACAAAAATATCATCACAATCACACATCCAAAAACACATGGATTAACACATAAATCTGGCCATGTGTGGTGTGAGTATGTTTATTTTCCAGTGTATAAATAGCTTGCAGGCAAAATGAAAGAATGGGTTGGGGATGTTTTTTTAACCCTCCCTTTTCATAAAACAAAACGATTTTAGCTGAAGCATGAAGATTGAAGGCTTTTCCTCTCCCTCATCTAAAATGGTTTAAAAATCCTGAGTGTAAATTCTTTGTAATCTCAGCAGAAATATTCAAACTCTCATCTTATCTTGCCCGATTAAGCTCCAGCTTTTAATGGGTTCTGAGGAAAACTGATAAACGGGTCTCTGGCACAACTGCAAATTGACAGGTTACAGCAGTAATAGATGATAACACTGTCAATTTATTCAAATCCTTCCTTCCTCCCCGAATTTGAATTGATGAGCCACCTCTCCTAATGGAATGTCAATCAGTGCTGAGCCAGTGCCGCTGCTGCTGCTGCTGACTGCACTTTATTCATGAAAATGAGTGGAGAGGGAGGGAGAAGATTTCCCATCCCTCTCTGCCTGCCAGCGACTGATAACGACTGCTGTGTTAAAAGTTCAGTGAAAGCTGCCGCGCTTGAAATAGTTGTGTCAAGTGCAACTTTTTTTTAAGTCTCTGCTCATTTTGGAAAGTAATTTTATTTTTTATTTTTTGAAAGTAAAATGTTTGCTGGAAATAAATAGGATAAGAAAGGGCAGGGTTGATGGAGTATACATTTTATTTCCTCTTCTCTTGAATGTTTTGTGTTGCATAGTTTCGATGTGTGGTTGCTACACTTTTCACACCCATGTCTTGCACCATTACAAACATGTAAGCTACAACTTACAGACCCTTTTCTTGATAGCCTTCATCTACCGGCATCCTGTTCAACTGGTTTACTTGTTTTCTTCCCTACAGCATAAAAAATGTCACGCCTAAGGTGGGTGCCCGGGAGACTCATGATGCCATTCGGCGGGCGTTTGACGTTTGGCAGGGAGTGACTCCCTTACGCTTTGAAGCTGTTCCGTACAGTGCCCTGGAGACGGGCAGGCGCGACGTGGACATCACCATCATCTTTGCCTCGGGTTTTCACGGTGACAGCTCGCCCTTCGATGGGGAGGGGGGATTCCTCGCCCATGCCTATTTCCCTGGCCCAGGCATAGGAGGGGACACACACTTTGACTCTGATGAACCCTGGACCCTGGGGAACCCCAACCATGATGGTAAGTACCAGAGAAAAAAATGGGTGTCGAACTTGTAATCAGGAGAAAGGAAAAATAGTGGTTGTAAGGATTAAGGCGAGGTGAGAGTGCCACCAAATAAAGAGTGGGTAAGGAAAGAGATGACAAATAGCAATTTTTATTTGCAAGTTTATTTGCTGAATGTTTATGGTGATGTAAACAAAGGGTGTGGAAGAAGTCAGGAATGCAGGGAGATGCAGGAAAAAACAGAAAAAAGGAGAGCATTCATAAAGAAAGATAGATAAAGACTAATGGAAAGCAAATAATGGAAAAACAGATGGCTTGGCAGCAGGGCAATAGGACAGAGATGGTATCACAGGGCAGGGAATGAGGGATGCTCAACCAAAAACAAAAAAAATGCAAGGATGTCTTTGATGGCTGTGCTCTGTAAAGACGCATCACCCCATCTGTCATGATTTTGATGTTGTTGTTTTTTCTGCATAATAAGCTCTTCAGATGACAGTATAGAAAGCCCTGCTATTTTAAGACACTGGTTCCTGGCACATGATTATTTTGTTTTTAGTGAATTTGATGTAGCTCAGTGTTATTCTTAAAAAGAGGTCTACATCCAGACCATTACTTCAATCAAATGTAATGGCTAATGTAATGTAATGTTATGTTGTGTTGTGTTGTGTTATGATATGTCATTTTGTACTATATTATATCATGTATTATGTCTATGTTGAATTATTATTTTGCAGCTCAGAGACAAAAAATAAGATCGTAGCCATGCAACCATGCACACTCTCGTTACCCTACTTACCTATATATATCCAGTATAGACACACAGGTAGGTAGGGTAATTGAAGATGCTGGAATACTGCTACCACCCATCAGCTCTCCTCCTGCTCTCTCTTTTGTTCTCATACTTCACTGGTGATTGTCTCACACTCCCGAGTCAAATTCATGTTCATCCTTGCACAGTGTCCCATGGTTATCCATGTGGAGGGCTGAGGCCGTTTCTGAAAAGCTCCTGTCACAACTTATGTGTCTGGAAAGCCGTGCAACCTTTAATGGGCTTTCACAGCGGTGTAATTGTAAATGTTGCATGTTGACATGTGCGCTAATGGTGGCCCCGGCCCGTCTCCTTGGAGTCCTTATGGGACATTTTTGGTTCGGTGGAAGAGGCTGCTTGTGTCAGATAAATGGGGGAAGGGAAAAGGTGTAACCTTTTAGCTGCTGGCTGAGGGTCAGTTGTTGTTCTGTGCAGCATGGCTGGCAGGAGTGGATATCATGTTTTAAAGGGCAACGATCTCCTGGGGACAGATTCAGTCAGAAGCTGTACGTAAATGGTGTACTTCTTTATGAATCAGGTTGACACCATGAGCTGAGTGCTGAGCATAGACACTGACCGTGACATCTTTCTGTCTTCATTTGTGTTTGTTTGAATGTGAGTAGTTCATCTCACCAACAATGTCCTCATTTGTATGTGTTTGTTCATAGGAACATGTGTTTGTATTTTCATTGTTCCGGTGCCCTGGGCAGCAGTGAGTGTGTCCCTCTGCTCTCTGTGGCTCACGTGTGACTTATCTTTTTATTAAAGGAGACAAAAAAAGTCATGCTTGGCAATACCACCAGTAACCTTTACCTACATGCTACATTGCGCCACATTAACCATACAGAGGTTATGATGAATCAACTGGTTATTTATCAGTAAATTAAGTGTTATCTACAAAAAATGACATCACAAGTTCTGGGAATGCATTCTTTTTTACACACTTTGCATTGTCTTCCATTTGCTCGGTTTAAAACCTGTAAATATTCCGTTTACAGTGCAAAAGACCATGAACAAGCAAGTATTTGACATTTTCTGGTTGATAAATGACTTAATGTTTAACTGATTAACCAATTAACCCGAGAGAAGGTTGATGTTAATCTTCCCACATACAGTATGATCACACATGCTTTATCTTCCCTGCAGCCATGAGCTCAGCTTCAGTAGTAGTGTAGTATGAGGAAAAAAATCTGTAATTTATGGACATGCATGGTAGTTATAAAACTGATCATTTCAATGTTAATATCCTGTTTCTAAGTGTAGTTTTCAGTGTGGTTCTGTATTGCCCCCTGTATTAATGCGTATGTTTGTGCATTATTTCCTTTTCTGTCACATTCATTCTTCTCCACCCCACTGCTTGGACTGTACATGTGATATATGATGATGGTGTGTGCTTGCATTCTCAGTGCAGTGGCTCCTCTTTCCCTCTCCAGGTAACGACCTGTTCTTGGTTGCGGTTCATGAGCTGGGCCACGCCCTCGGTCTGGAGCACTCCAATGACCCCACTGCTATCATGGCTCCTTTCTACCAGTACATGGATACAGAGAACTTCAAACTACCTCACGATGACCTCCAGGGCATCCAGAAAATCTATGGTAAGCTTCTACAAGCTAACTTTTCTGTAACTCAAGCAGTTGCAATGTAGTTAGAAAAAGCACTTGAGAGGAATGATACATACAGTTCACTGAAGTTATATGACAAAGAAAGATAAATAGATTGGAGGCAACTTAGTCACTATTACAAATGCTGCTAAATCAGTCATATTGGGCTGAATATGAGAAGCATTTGTCAGCTGTTAAATAGGCCAGCCAATGCTTTTTTACAAAGCAACGTGAGTCAGCTAACAGAGCTCTAAAGAGGCCAAATCATGTGTACTAAAATGAAAGAGATGCTAGTCAGAAATTGATTGAGTGAGCTGATTTAATTTTTCAGTGGTCACAAAAATGTCAGCTGCTTCAAACACAGAAAAAGTGTATCAACAAAGAGGAGCAGCATGGAAGGAGGATGAGCTCTTTATGTTGCTGCCTGTTTCAGGTCCACCAGACAGAGCGCCGCAGCCCACCAGGCCCCCACCCACGGTGCCGCCGCCTCGCTTCCACCCGCCCTCAGACCCCCGTAAGCATGACCGCCATGCCAGACCGCACCGCCCGCCACAGGGGGCCAAGCCCTCCAACCCCAACTCCAAACCCAACATCTGCGATGGAGGCTTCAATACCCTGGCCATCCTCCGACAGGAGCTGTTTGTGTTCAAGGTAGATTGGAACATCTGTTTGAGTAAAGCTGTGGTTTTAAAGCAGCTTTCGATGAGGGTGATGATGAAGATGATTCTACCTTATCTGTTTCAACAGGACCAATGGTTTTGGAGAGTACGGGATAACTCAGTCGTCCCTGGATACCCAATGCAGATCAACTACTTCTGGAAAGGCTTGCCTCCCAAAATTGATGCTGTCTATGAAAACAGCGAAGGGAAATTTGTCTTTTTCAAAGGTAATAACAAGATTTTTTTTTCTGTTTTGGAATTTTTTTCAATTTATTTTTAAATAACCACTTGCACCGTGGAGCATATTTTAATGAGGAAATGCCTGTTTTTTAGTATTGTGCAAACACACAGGGATGCACACGCGCAAGTATAATACACATTTCTGATGAAAGGTTTACGTAAATTTGCTGATTGAGGGTTGGTGGTGGTAACATGCCACGAAACGTAGTAATGCACCAACAAAAACAAGGCAGAGCAAAAGAGCAAGCTAGCAAGAACAACAGCTCAGCAAATGTTTTAAATGGAAGTGTAGTCAAGTCACACAGTGCATTTGGGTGGGAAACACTGGGTGTAAAGAACCTTTTTTTTATTTACATGTAAATTACACAGCAGCATTTGTTACTAAACCGCAACAATGTAACCACTGGCGAATGACAACAAAAGACAGTAATCTATTATTGTGTACCACAGCTTCAAATGCATGTGAAAATGTGCACTCTTTAAACATACAGAAAATAATTAATTTATTGATAAAAAAATTATTTTCATGGCATACTGCCATACAGTAATATTTTATCACATAGTGACTGAGCATAGTTTGCATTCTGTATTAAAACGGGTACCCGTCCATTATAGACATCCATCCATCAGGCAGATTAACATGACATCTGTCACCCAGTGGGATCAGAGTGCCTCCTGCTTTATTTATTAACTCAGGGGGACTTATCCATGTGTGCGTGTGTGTGTGTGTGTGTGTGTGTGTGTGTGTGTGTGTGTGTGTGTGTGTGTGTGTGCATGTGTGCGTGCGTGTGTGTGTGTGTGTGTGTGTGTGTGTGTGTGTGTGTGTGTGTGTGTGTGTGTGTGTGTGTGTGTGTGTATGTGTGTGTGCGCGTGTGTGAGCACCAAGCCACTTACTGCAAGCACATCGCCATGGCAGCTCTCCTGATTCTGCTGCAGGCACTTATTATCAAACTGAATTAAATGCAACAATAGCTTCAATAAAACTCAAAAGAACAAGTCTCAACGGAGTTGGCTTCAGATGCTTCAGAGCATCATCTTGGTGTTTATTGTACTATAAGCATGTTGTCCAGGAGGTGATACATCTGACCTTTGAAATCACATGTAGAAAAATAAATACACTCACCGGCAAAAAGAAAAACCACACAGAATGCTTGAATGAGCTCATAGCCAGCAGCATGTTGTCATGTACAATTTTTGAGGTTGTTTTTATGATAATGCCTTTGTCCCAGAGCCACCCAACTTTGTGTGTGTATTTTAGGAAACCGTTTCTGGGTCTTCAAGGACACGACTCTGCAGCCATCGTACCCTCAGGATATCTCGCTGTTCGGTAGCGGCATGCCCACACAGAGTATCGAGACAGCTGTCTGGTGGGAGGACGTCGCCAAAACCTACTTCTTCAAGGGAGACAGGTCTGTGCAGAATGATTATTAGAACTATTATGATGATAAGCAATGGGGCAGAAATGGAGTCTCTTAGAGCAAAAACAAATGCTTTGGGGAGCACTGATGGCTGAAATTTTTACTGAGGTATTTTGTTTATTTCAAGAAATTTACCATGTGATGGTAAACATGATCCTGACATATTCTAATTTTTTGTTTTACATTAAACAATGTTGGGTTGTGGCTAATATAAAAAAGGTTAAAGTATTGGTTAGTGCTTTCCCCGTTGTTCCTCTTTTTCAGTGCATGGTCCAACAGAATAGAATAAAATAGAATAGAATACAATTGACTTTATTGTCATTGTATGCTTACAATGAAATTTGGAATGCTGCTCCCTCAGTGCCTTTAGAAGAATTTCTTAAAAGAATATATGTATAAAAGAGATGTATTTAGAGCTATATAAAAAGTATATTTACAGCTATCTAACAGTGAGAAAAATAAGAAATAGTGTAATTTCGATGAACAATAAATAAACGAAAATAAAAAGTGCAGGAGAATATAAGCATTCATTCACATAACATTACACACAAACTGTTTTGCAGGTATGTGATCAATGCATCTTTGAAACTTCGTAAGCTGTCACGTGTTTCTAAACCACTGATTGCCTCTTTAACAACTGACAAATACTGCTTATTAGCATTCAGCTCATTATGACCAAGTTTTACTTCAGAGTTGAAATCCTCTTCTGTCAAGTATTTCTGGCTGTATTGGTTTGTTCATAGTTGTAGTTAGTTACCTGCAGTTGGAAGTGACTTGAAAGCAGGAAGTCTTGCCTAAACAACTGAATCAGAGAATCTGGTGTTTATCTCTGTGCTTTGCAAGAGTCTTTATGTTTGACAGTATGCCAGTGTGACTCACATGTTTGTTCAGCTGTCATGATAAATCATATCCTGAGAGGTCATGGGACACTGTGGTGAAAGCTGACAAAATGCCTTGTCATGATACTGTCATCCCTCAGCCTGCTGCTGCACATCATGGTGAACAGGATGTTCTGTCCATCATCTCAAACATGATTTTTTCTGCCTCTGTGCCTAACAGGGTGATGTTTGTTATAATTCAAAGAAATAACATTGTGCGGCAAGATTTATTTGTGTGCGCCTGTGTGTGAGAAGCAGATCAATCACAACAACCTCTGAAACACATCTGCGTGGCAGATAAACACAGTACAGCTGATTGATTGACCTTATGTGTCAGTTACGGATCAAAACATGGCTAGAAAGAGATTTAAGAATGTTGTTTTAAGACTGGCCTCAAGTTACAGACAACAGACTGCAACAGACAAGACCATTGCAATATGATATTTTAGTTATAATTCTTCCCGCTACATTATAGAGCTGATTTTTCTGGCAGAAAAATATGAACAAAAATTTTAATATAAGACCAGGAAGTGACTCAACTGGAAACTGGAACGACTACAGACTATGATATTTCAGCCAGCAAGCCACACTGTGTGTGCCATGAATCTAATGAAGTTGAGTACAACATGAAGTTTGTTCTATGCAGATTCTATGATGGTTACACCAACTGAATCGTAGGCAAGGATGCAAGCCAATAAACAAGGATAAAATGTCATCAACGTGCATCATCCATCTGCGCCGCTGACCCTGTTACATTTCAGTTTTCATCTAATTATTCCTGACTGTCTTCATCATTCTTAAACCATAACGCAACAAATGTTGACGATGATTCATTCTCATTCCTGCCATCTAGAATGAGGCAAAAATGGTCTGATGTTACTAATTTTAAGTCAAATAGCTAACATAGGCAGGTCAGGAATTTGGCGTAAACAGCATTACTGATCTAACCACCTTATTTTTGTTATACTTTGCTGGAGCAGAGTTCACAGAATGAATGTTTAGCTGACTGACATTTGAATCTATGCCATAATTATTTGGACTGCTCTTATTGCAAATTAAGGCTCCAGTAACAATGCCAATTAAATCTGGTCTTCAGGACTAGGATTTGAATATTAGGCCTATAAAATATGTATATAAAATTTCTTTACTGGATAGCACTGTAGAATAATCTACTCCTCGTCTCTCTCTTCTCCTTGCCTCCTCTTTTCTGTACTCCTTTCTTGTCCACAGAAATGGAACTATAGATGGTGACATTTCCCTCATAACAGTGCTTCTTCACAGTTCAGTTGCAGAGACTGAGTAGAAATAACCAGGGATGTATTTTTTCAGCCTTGCAGCTATTTTTTTCCAGTGGCCACTTGCGGTATTGCAGCAAAAATCCCCTTGAGCCCAAAAAGCATTTTCCACACCACATTCCACCTTCGACCACCACTTTAAAAGAAACGTCTGCACATCAACCCCAGCTGTAAACATAGTCAATTATCATATGCATATTTTGTGATGTCAAAAATCATTAACTATTTTTTTGTTTTTCATTTTATCTAATTTGATCCAACAGTTTTTCCAACCTGATTGTGAATCTTAATCTTTAGGCCAGGGAGTAGTTGTTCAGTGAGGGTCACATTTTTTGTTCTTATGTTTTATATGCATATTTTTGATTTTTCCTCATGTTTTCATCACACTGTTCACCTGATCTGTTTAACTCCCCACATCAACATAGTTTTCCCCATCAGCAAATGTGTATCAGTGACATTCATTATCTTTTCAATTGTATCCTATTATTTTCATTTTTCAGAACAAATATCTGGGACATGAAAGTAGTTCATGAAAATACTGTTTTTGAGTTCTGTGACAGTTACATTTGTGGACAATGAAAACATGGGTTACTCACGCCTGTCAGCACAATGCTTTTGTCAGTGTGTTATTTAATAAAACATGGCGATGGTTTAAGTGTTGCCAAGAGGAGATTTCATTTCTTGAGAGCCTAGAGAGACACCAATCGAAACGCTGAGTCAGTCTCTGTGGATTATCTTGATGCTGCTGATTGTTCACAGAGAAGATAATATCGTGGTTGTGTCTAAGACTGACAAACAGATTTTGTGATTGGGTGTGGTTGTGGCAATGTCCAGTTGTACTGATTTTTGTATGTGTGAGCAGGCTTGCAGGAATGTGTAGTCCTACATGGCATGTACCCAAATCAGCTCACTGTTTTTGCCAGTAGTGATGGGGGCAGATGCAACTGACATGCAAACCTCAGTGTTTACTTCTGTGTTGTCTCTGTCTGTCCTGCTGTAGATACTGGAGGTACAATGAGGATATGAGGACCATGGACCCAGGTTATCCCAAACCCATCACCATCTGGAAGGGCATCCCTGACTCTCCACAGGGGGCATTTGTGGATAAAGCCAATGGTATGTCCACTTTACTGACTTTGAACTTGACTTTCTACTAAGTGAGCTTGGAGAAAAATATCAGCATATTACCACTGGCTTGAAGTAATAGTGAGGTGATACCAGACACTTACAAATTAAAATAATCTTTCATAAAGCTCTCTGCCAGATCATCATAATGTCAAAGGTTTCAGATTATTGGACCCAAATGCAAGGCAAGGAGCTGCAATGGGGCTAATTCAATAACACAAAAACAAGAGTCCACTTAAGTCTGTCAGGGGGCAAATTGTGACATATATTTTGCTTCAGAGGTTATTGTCTCTGTCATGTGCCACAATTGTTTAAGTTCTGAATACAAGCAAATGTGGGAAAACAGGAAGTTGGAGATTGACTTCCCTCTTTAATTTTTCAGTTTGATTTGATAATTTTCCAGAGTTAAAGGTCAGTGTGCGAACATACATTATATTTGCATATCAGGTACGGAAGGAGAATTGCTAGCAACTGAAGAACTCTTGCTCTCTTTGTAAAGTGTATGAGTAAACGTGTGTCCCATAATTCCTCTATCCAGGCTTCACCTACTTTTACAAAGGAAAGGAGTATTGGAAATTCAACAACCAGCTGCTTCGTGTGGAGCCTGGCTACCCGAGGTCCATACTGAGGGACTTCATGGGTTGTGATGGCCTCCCTGCAGACCCCGACTGGGACTGGAGCCCCCCGGTGTCAGAGGAGCGCCATTACGACAATGGTGACGTGGACGTCGTCATCAAACTGGACAGCACGGGGGGCACAGAGAAAGCAGTGGCAATCGCCATCCCCTGTGTCTTGGCACTGTGCATGATGGTCCTCCTCTACACTGTTTTCCAGTTCAGGAGGAAGAGCACGCAGCGCCACATACTGTACTGCAAGCGCTCCATGCAGGAGTGGGTCTGAGGGATTGTTACTGCACTGTATAGAGAGGGATGTGAAGCTCTGATAAAGGTCAAGGTATTGCTTGAAGCCCTCAGTACAGGAATTGGAAGCACTGTAAAGGGGACAGTACATAAGGACTGCCATGTTGGCAGATTTTAAAACTGCTTGAACTCATAAATGTGCAAGATGCGAGGAAGCAAAATGATCAGCAGAACTCAACTGAAGACAGAGAAGGGGCAACATCTCCTATGTCCGGCTAATATGTATGTATCTGCTTTGAATTTTTCTTTATCTTGGAATGAACTCAATTAAGTGAGACAGAATTAAGCTTCTGTAAGTGGGACCTTTGTCTATCCTTGTCTCTGCACGCTGCTTAAAAAGCCCCTAGCACTAACTCCAGTGGACAAATTAGATATAAGCTTCTACTTTACTTTCATTTCTTAACTAAATTGCCCTGAGCTGTTTTTTTATTTTTTTTTTTTCTAGGGTCCGTGTAAAAGATTATTCTTTGTGTGGAGGACTAATACACAAACCAAATATGACCTTTTCTTCCAAAGAGGATTACTACTCAATGTTGTTTTTGATGGGATATTTTTCCTCCGTGGATTGAACGTCATGGCATCATACTCAGATTTTCTTTTGCCATCTCTATACAAATTGTCCGTCTGCTCTGTAATCTGTGGACAAAGGAGGCAGCCGTTAGTGAGAGCTAGGAACTCAAGACTGTTGTGGCGGTCTATCTCCAAAACAGGGGCCAAAAACCTCTCTGCAATATTTATGAGACTGCCTTAATTACAGATTGCTTAAACTTCCTTCTCTTTCTCTCTCTGTTTCTCTGGTCGCTGGGTTCTGCGTAACACAGAAGGAGTGTGTGAAGACATCAATTAGTGCCCATAATGCAACTTCAAAACCAGTAGTGAAGAACAGTTTGATCCACAATGGGTCTGTTGCTCTTGAAAATGTGCTTGGCTTTGCTAAATACCTGATGATAAGTAGGCTATCAGCTTTCACTTACTGCCTCAGCAGAGGTTGTGTGAGAGACAGCAAAGGTTAGTTGCACGTGTGTGTGTCTGTGTGAAAGAGAATAGTTACCCCCTCTATACAGTATATGCTCTGTACTGTAGTGTCAGATATAGAAAAGCTAACATCCCGCTTCCCTTATTTTCCTGCCAAGTTTGGACACCAATACTCCAAACGAGCCCATTGATTTTAAACAGCTTTACTAATCCATATTTCATTTTTTTGGTGTTTTTTTTTACTTTTGTACAAGGTTTGTAAGTTTACATATAATATTTCATATAGCAAAGGACACAGAGATGCAGGGGGAAGGAGGAGAGGAGGAGGAAATATACATTAACTCATTTTTAAAATAAGATAGGTTTGTTACTAAAAGAAAAAAAAAACATTTGTAGTTCTAGTTAACAGCAAGCAGCGATTTTCCTCAGTTGCTTCATCTTTTCTCCAATTTGTTGCAACCATTTTTTGGTCAAAATGCAAAGCAGAACCATTGTTATTTTTAAAACAGCGTCTAAACGATAAGAGAAATAATTGAGCAGAAATTAACTTGTCTGAACTCTGGATGTCATTAATAATGAGAAGGAAACAATAAAAAGGAAAAAGGAACCAGGTTGTTTTATGCACTGGAATTGTAATTAACCATCATACTAAAAACTACACTTATGTTCCATTAATAAAATACTAATAAATGTTCATAGACCTACTCTAACATTTTGCTGTTATTTACAGGCACATCGGAAAACCAAAATTGTCTGTATATCATGGTCTACGATGTTACATATATATATTTAACATCATGCATACATACAAGATATAGGTTTCAAAAGACTTTAATGAGTTTAGCATGAAAACAAAAAGATAGAAGATCTGATGAGAGGTTTTTGCTCTCCCCATGTGTTGTGTTAGAAATGCAATGCAGAGCCTGGAACCTAATGAAATATAGTGTCTCGCAGTTGCCTTTGGTCGCCTGCCATACATGTACATGTGGTAGAGTGGTGTCGCATTTCTCCAGAGTTTGCCAGGTGACCTGTCTGTGGGCAATCCTAACATGAGTTGTTTTTATATTTGAGCCCCGTGTTTTTTTGTTTCTTTTTTACTTGGACATCAGCCCTTATCGTAGGATAACTGGGATAACCTTCGGTTGACATCAAGGCGAATACCATTTCCTACCATATCGGTGAAAGGAATTTAAAATATACATCATCAGCTAAAGGGTAAATGGACTGAGCCAGGTTTGATGTGCTGAACTATGACTAGATGTTGTTTTCTGTCTTCATTATTTATTAGGTATAATAACCTAAAAAGTAAATTATGGGAGTGCATGCTGTTGTTAAACTCAGATGTCATTCTTTCATAGCCAATGACAATGGATCATTTGAACATTATTATACTTGTCAGTCTTTCTCTTTCTGCCTAATTGAAGAGGCTGATTAGCATTGGAGCCTTCTGCTGGATGCACTGACAGATTCTGACCTGTCACCTTTTATAAAATGTGTGATATTACTAGTGTCCAGTATGTTCTCCCTGCATCAGTCTTCAGGCAATTGTGTAAACAGGGAAAGAAAATGACACATTTTAAAGACAAGGGACCTCTTTGCTTTCCTAAAGCAGTGCTGAAATACTGTGCATATCAGTCCATGTTGATCCATGCCCACTGTTATTTGAGGTGGAAACAAAATCCTTTGGCCCAGTGTTACCTGTGACGTCTTATCAGTTTGTGTTTGTGGTGAGTGTCTGATAGCTCCAGTGAGTGTGAATTACAGATGGCCAGTGGAGTGAGTCGGTACTGTATTTATTGCCATATTTATTCCTCCGTGCTCAGCACTTCAAATCTTGCATTGCATTGTACTTAGGGCAAGAAGCTGTCAATAAACTGGGTTTGAAACACAATTTTCCCCCTCTTACTGCTGCCAAACAAGCCTCCTCCTTCTGTTGCTGACTCCAACAACAAACAGTTCATCTGGTGTGAATGTTTTTCCATCATTGAGAGGTTAATTACAGACTTTTAAAGGTTACACATTTACATTGGTCTTTTTGATACTTAAATCACTTGAAATATCTGGCATTTCAGATGAGGGCTTGAGTGCAAGCCGGAAGTCTTGGCATTCTGACCTTTCCCCGTTTATCTCCAGACTTAGTGCTCTTTTTTGTGTTTGCCTTGATACATGCTGTGAAGCATTAGGGCTAATTTGGAGTGTCATTAAAGGAAGCAGATGGGGCTGATTAGACAGCAGTCAATACACCAGAGAGGCAAGGGAGTGGAAGAATGAGGAGCATTTTGCAATCACTACAGTCAAGATCTTATACACGGATATGTGCAGTATACACTCCAAGGAATAATGTATGAGAAGAAAACACAATATGTACATAAACACAGAGTGTATACTGTCTGCTTGGGAGAATTTTGTTTTTAATCCATCTGTCCCATGGATAAAGAAAATGATGTATGTTGTAAATAAAACAAGTGCATAATAAGTGTCCAGTATCATTTTCTCACAAACAAACATTCAAATCAGACACTAGTGAAGAGTGCTGTAGTTCGTCATGCCAACAATTTGACAGAATGTACAATGACAAGCATGTTTTGATGCAACATTAAAGGAGAGTTTATTGAGGAAAGTTGTATTAATGCGTGTGAAAAATACTCTTAAAGTCCAGTTAAGCTAGATAGCCTCCCTATTGATCCTACACAGAAGTATAAATCAGGCTTAACTCTGTTTGCAATTGGCACAGCAAAGAAAAATGGAGAACACTTTTATGTTAAAGTTCAGGAAAAATGAACACAATACAGCAGGGAAGTGCCACAAGCAGTGCCACAAGCAGCCCAAACATTTTCATTTACACATTACATTTTTTGTAGACCTTCATTTTAGAAAGACAGGAAAGATCACAGGTATTTATTTAGTGAGGTAAGAGATAAAGCGATAAATCATGGGACCTGCAGGACTCATTCTTCATTGTTGCAAGTCGCTGATTCCTTTGAGGGGCAAATTGCCTTGTTGCAGATTTCTCTGTAGCCTTTTTCCTTGGTCAGTCCACTTGCTGTTGGACATACAAAAGTGCACAAAGGTACTCAACATAATCTGAGCCACAGTATATCCACAAGTACTAAGTGAAGGGCAAGTGGAGATTTACAGAAGCCTTGATTTAGCAGTTTTGGATTCACTACAAAGATTACAGATTATTTTTTATGTTTTGTTTTTCTGAAACATGATTCTAAACATGAATGCAAAAGAAATTTCATACCATCGATTAGATTGTAGAGGAGGCAGTAGTCAATCACGGTGGCATTCTGAGGTGAAGAAGAAAAGCCCTGCATAGGAATAATGCACAGAATTATGTTAAATGAGCATACATATTATTTGACATTGTCATTATTTGTAGTGCAGTGAAAGTAGTTGCATGTGGTTGTCTAAAAGCAAACTTACCTTCACTTTGCAGAAAGAGGGTGCTGCAGGGGGCTTAAAATTAAAGGTGATTTGAGAAATGTCGCCAGTCTCAGGAGATGTGTGTTTGATTTCAAGGAATGTGGGGAACTTCTTCACTATCTAAAAGAAAAAATAGTATAATTTTAATACGATTGAATATGGCAAAAAAATACCCCAAAGAATAAAAAAAAACTAATGAATTATTACTTGTGTGGCTTTTACTTATAGCAACACAACCCCAGAAGTTAAGATTGAAAAATCTATTTCAAACATTGCATTTACTGACACAGACATTATGGTCCAATTCTCTTTGTCAATATGATTTGCAATATTCACCCAAGAAAATGTCCAGATGTTTACTTAAACCTCGTAGGATGTAAAAAGTTGAATTGCATATGAATAAAATGCATTCTAATCATACTTAAGTACTTTATTACCTCATATGTGCACTTCTCCGGGCTGTCACGACACTTCTTTGGGCTCCAAGCCTTCACCTGGTTCACCAGAGCAGTGATAGGCGTAATGCAGGGTAACTCGAAAGTCATGTTAGGAAGAAGAAAATATAGGAAAAAAATTAATTTACAAAAATCAAAGCATAGCAAATAGAAATCTTGAAGACTTTGATCAATAAATCTGTAATACTTCTTTACCATATTGCTCTGCACATTGATTGGTCTGCAAATGAAGAGGCAGCAAGCAACAGTTGCAGGAATAAAGTTGAAGCAAGTAGAGTTTGGATGCTCATTGTTGTCTGGTGGCGTTATCTTCTTGAAAAAGAACAGTAAGCTCCTGACTGTGAATCCTTTTATATATCTGCTGAAAAAACACTTTTCTTGGAAAACAATTCTTGGTAATCAGTGGATCATCTGCACCTAATAATTAATTAAATTAAATTAAATGATGAGATGTCATGATGTCATAACATGCAGTACCTTTTTGCTCCTCCATCAATTTCATCACCATAACCAATTGCAAAAGATGGTATCAGTAGGGTGGAAAAATAGATGGATATTCTATTATGCTACTTTCCAAACAATAGGCTTATTACAAAACTCCATACTGTCTAGACAATAGCCTAACCTTGTGAGATTCATGTGAGATGACCATTAGACTAGCAGAGGCCAAGCTACACTTTCAGTATCTATCCATCCCTGGACGTCAGGTCACACTGGCGGCAGGCTAAACAATGTCCACACCCCTAACCTTGTCAATGGGGGTAAGACCAGAAAACCTGCATAGGAAAACCACTTGTATCTCTACTGGCATCCTTGATGTTGGTCATGACCTATAGGTAAAGTTTGGTAAATAAGTTACTGCTGATGCTGCAAAGATTTGCCCATGTCCATGACCGCGCCATCTTGCACTACCCTTAAGCAAACTTAAGCGGAAAGGCACCATTTTCCAGTAGCATACTTTGACGTCAGGAGGCTGGAGATCACAGGTAAGGGAAACAAAGACATGTCTGAAGTCACCTATAAAGACAGGCTTTGCTCATTGGCTTTGCCTTAAGGTTCTCTCCAATGAATCACTAATGGAATCAACAGCAAGGTACAGTCTGAATAAAACATGTCTGACTCACCTCTAGGAAGGGGACACAACTACAGCTCTGTCCAAATGTTGCATTACCTACAGAGCACACACTTGGGGAATACAGTCATAAACACTTTTTTAAAGTGATCAATGATCAAATCATTCAAAATGAATGACCATTCTTGCATGTCCTTGTAAGAGCCAAAGAATTGCTCAACTGTTCCCACAACTAGGAAGGGATCAGCATTGCTTCAATCTGAAGGCCGACAAAACAGCCAGAACCTCCTTTACAGGACTTTGGCATAAGATCTCCCAGGGCAGTCTGGAGCACATCACCTGGTATATCTCCCAATCCATAGGTATCTGCCCCTGACCTATACACGGCACTGAAAAGACCACCAAGATCCCCCAACAACCTCCAGCTTTGACCATCATAGAATGTATCTCATCCAGCCCTGCAGAAAAACCTGCCCATAGCCCCTATTTTGGTCTTTTTGAAGTTTTAAAAACTGGTAGGAGCGTTTAGAGGAAGTGTTTTGTTTTGAAGGAACGAACAAACAATGAATCAGTGTTTGCGTTCATTTCATGGAATTGTCCAGATGAATGTCATCACTCAGATCACAAGATCCATCATGTACACCCATACTCTTTGTTCTCATGTTGTTGACCGCACCATACTGTTATACCATACTGCATGCCTGTTCATGTTTAAAGGCAAATGAGAGTATATTGGTCACAGAGACCACATGGCTAACAAGTGATGTGCATGATGTCATTGAAGTCTTAATTAACATGACAGGCCTGAGTCACAAGACAAATTTTTCCTTTGTTTAGTTGGACATGTTTTTTTTGGTGAGCTACATAAAAGAGCAGAATAAAGAAGATCTATTAAACGGGCTGATTCATCCAAATTCAAAGACAAATAACTACAATGAACAATTACCTCTCACTGTAAAAATCCAGGCAGCAACCAAATTCAATATCTTCTCTCCAATCTGTCCTCCTGAATTGCTGAAAGTCTCCACTATTGGTGCACCAAGCTTTTAATATAAGACAGCCTAATCATAAAAGCATATCTGGCTTCTAAGGATTGTTGTCTCTCCTTATTCTATCATATTCTGTAACTATTTTGTTGTTCTCTCATACAGAGATACCAACAAACACACCAATATGTGAACCACAAGACCCACAAGTCACACCCGTAACAAAATCAATTTCAGGAATCATTACCGACCCATCATGACAAGGCCAGTAGTTTGTATAAAGGGGTCCTTGCAAGGGAATGAGCAATCAGCCCACTCTCATCAGCAGCACCGCAAGAGCGAGAGCAACCTGCATCACTGTGACCATGAAGAATCTGCTGCTGGCCTCTGCTCTCTTTGTAGGACTGTATGGCTCCATAGCTGCTGCTCCTTTCCCTGTCCCTGTTCCCTACCATGCCTTCTGCAGAACTATGTGGTGAGTTGGGATTCCTGATCAGGATCAGAGTTTGTGACAAAGACTTTCTGTTTTTGTATTTGAATCTAACTTCAGACAGGACATTTTGTTTTATGTTTGAAGCTTGACTGTTTCTAAACTGCGTTACTTCTCTACCCCATAGGCTCTTTGCAACACCTTGTGCTCAAGTCAGCACCACAATCATGCAGCAGATTCAAGCATTCAACCCTCTAAACGGCTGTGAAAAGTGTCAATATACAGTAAGAACTGGTTATCCATTTAGGTTAATGGTGGTTTAGATGGGTAGAATTTACCAAAAGGTGATATCAGTTTTTAAAAAACAAGAAAAACGATTAACTATTTGTTGTGTAATAAATTGTTTTCTTCTCTAGCTTGTGTCAGCCACCCCTCTGTCTATCAAAGCCAACCACACTTCTGTTGATGGTCTTCAGGCTGAAGGCATAACCTTCACCTTCAGTCCCACTGTGATGCTTGGTGGCTGCCGTGTGTCTGTAAGTATCAATTGTGCCCAAATCTTTAACTGATTTTGACTTGATTTTTAACAAAATCAAAACATAAAGACATAAAAACATAGTTGACTGAGACAATGGCAAAACTACAAATTAACAATATTGTAGCCATTGCAGGTAAACGGTTAAAATATACTTATTGATTTCCTCTGGTATGAATGAGTTTTATTTCATTTTCTGCATTGCACACATAGACATCATTATCACCCTGTTTAAATCATAGTATGAATTGGTACACTGTATTGACACATTTATTTACCTATGTAACAGGCACTGTCCACTTCTCTTGGATTCACCAGCCTTCTTGATGATGGCCTCAATTACTGCAACCTCTATACTTTGCTGTCAGGTGAGTGAACATGTCCTTGATGATTGTTTAATATTTTATAATGGAAACTCTATGTCTTAAAAGATTTTAAATAAGCATTACTCACATTACTTTTTGTAGTGCTGCTGATTGATTTATTTAAATTGTACAATTCAGTATCAACCCTGTTAATATGATGATTAAGCAATATCAGACATGAATGTGAACTGACCTAAGATCCATGTGTTGAATCTAGAAAGTGGACTCACATCAGCACCAGGCTTCATGGAGATGACCAATCCATGGGCTTGCCTGGGCTATGGACTCGCCACCTGTAAAGCCTAAGAAGCTTTAATGTTGACATAACTTGACAAAAAAAGCATGAATTTGTAACAGTTGATTTATATAGTCTCTTTGTCTTAGGCCAAGACTCCTCTGACAGTTTTCATAGTAATATATACTGCAGGGTAATACATACTGTATTTTCCTCTGTCTATAGACTCAGAGTTGAACCAATAAAAATGTTTATTAAAGTCTATTATTCTCTCTGTGTTCCTGTGTACCTGTCCTACAAACAAGCATGGAAGTGGATCCAAGCTGTCCTTTTCTTCTTTATCAAATTTTCAAATAGCTGAACTGGAATATTATTGTTTGTTAAGTCTAAACAATTTCAAAATCAGTAGCATGGCGGTATAGACTGTCACTGCACTAGTGCCCTCTCCTGATCCATGTACTGGTAAGATTACAGGGTGCAGTGAGGTCGCAAAGTTCTCAGAGTCTGATTAGAAATGAGGCATTTGCAGCTGGTATGAAGATGTGGAAATTCAATCTTTCAGAGGAACATTTTGCTGCAACGTGAATACAGTGATTCAGTGATCACAACTTTAAATGATCTTCTCCAGAATCCTGGACATTTACAGAGAAAAGCATCTTTATACAGCTCACTGTGTTTGACAGTTGATAATATGTGAGTAAAAAACCCATCATCACATAGGAAAAGGCTTAAATAGCTTGATATTTTATATCACACATATACTATGTTATATCAATGTGGTGCTAGCACTCAAAAAAACAATAAAAAGCTTTTTTGCCTGGTTTAATATTGTCAAGAAATTACAATTACAGAGTGTTAAATGGAAAAAAAAGTGTTACTTTTGTCAGACTTGCTTCAATGCAGGTTGGTGAAGGTAAGATATTTAATATAAAGGAGAAACTTACAAAGTTCTGGAAGGCACTGGACACTGGAAGGCAGAAGAAAAAATGTAGAAACAGAATTCAAATCTAGAAAAACACAGAAAAATACAAGGAAACACTTGAGAGGTGAACAGGACAAAACTGGGCACAGGTGGAACACGTCAGGAAGGAGACAATGGCACAGACAGGAAAACCATCAAGACAGGAAACAAAATATAAACAGAAGACTAGGGACTTGGCCTGGCGGGGCCAGATCCTGTGACCCTGCCACCATGAGCTCCCCCAACAGGAAAGAGTCCCCAGTTTAACACATCATGAAGTAGTGGAGGAGCAAATAAACATCTGAAAACCTAATGAAACATGCAGCCCTTAAATTTGGGCCTGTCTGTGTCTGAAAGTCACTTACGTTTCTGTTGCTATGTAACTCTTCTAATGTTGATGAGCAATTATGAGCTGGTGTCACGTTTCTCTGTGTGTGATTGCTCATGTGTTTCTTGTGAGGAGATGCGTGAGTGTTGTCAGTGACCATGGCTGGACATGACTGTGAAGTCACATCATTCTTCAATTCCACAGTGGGATCGATGATGGTTGTTCACCCATTAGGGACTTCTGTCTTCTGTACGTCTGGTGACACATTTTTGAGTGGTGTTTTTGATCTTCACACACATCATACATTTCATTTATTGTTTTCTTCCTCTTCTTCTTCTTTCTCTCTCTCTTTTTTTTTTTTACAAAACCATTATTTCTATCATTTCTATAATTTCTATAATTTCTATTTCTATACACTATTATTTTTGTGGTCAGTGACACCTTCATTTCCCTCAACAACATCCAGATCACTGATCTCCCATAAACTGATCATTTCAAAGAACAGATTAATTAAGTTGTGTTAAATGTAATTCATTAATTTAATGAGTTCTTTTCTTGTTTAAATTTTTCATCAATATCAAATTTATATGCTTTCTTTTATGATATGTGTTACACCTATAAAGATTTTTTAAAAGAAAGAATCATTTCTTTATGAAGAGGGGAACAAGAAGAAACTGCTGATAAACATGAGGAATTAATAAAATAAATCAAAAAAATAAATAAACTGAAATAGTATAATTGTGTTCAGTAATCACCCCTGCAGGGTCATTCCTTCTTGACTGGGCTCCGCCTCTTGTGCATAAAGCTCCCTGTGACCACAGTAATTATAAAAATGCATGAGAAATCACATAATTCTTCATTAACATGGTGGGGTACATGATGGTCATTCACAGAACAGGTGACTGTTTCATACTGTGCAGAGTTAGACAGTGACTTTGCTGTTAAGAGCAAGAGACAACAATGGCCCTCCAAGTGATGTAGCAGTCAGAGGCAGAGAAACATTGTGGTCACCAAAATACCACCAAGTCACACGATTTATCAAATCAATTTCAAGCATCAGCACTGGCCCTCATGACAAGCCTCTAACTTTGTATAAATTTCCCTGCAAGAGAAACGTTCGCTCAAGCAAATCTCGACCAGCAGCGAGTCCACTCTCATCAGCAGCACTGCAGGAGGAAGAACCATGAAGACTCTGCTGCTGGCCACTGCTCTCTTTGCAGGACTTCTGGGCTGCTTGGCTGTTCCTCCTTTCCCCGTTCCTTACCATGCCTTCTGCAGAAGTCTGTGGTGAGTTTGGTTTGCTGATCTGGATCAGAGTTTGTTACTTTGTGTCTTTGTATGTTAATTTGAATTCAGGGAGGACATTTGGTTTCATGTTTAAAGGTTGGATTTTTCTAAACCATGCTAGTTCTCCTTCTCCTGTAGGCTCTTTGGAACACCTTGTGCTCAAGTCAGCACTACAATCATGCAGCAGATTCAAACATTCAACCCTCTGAATGGTTGTGATGAGTGTCAGTATACGGTAAGAGGAATTATTTACTTAAATAGTGATTTTGATGGACAGAATTTCAAGATATGATATCAGCTTAAAAAGCACAAAAATCATATATCCAACATAAATGCACAAAAACACATTTGTTGTGTAACCATGCAATGTTCTCTTTTCTAGCTTGTGTCAGCCACCCCTCTGTCTATCAAAGCCAACCACACTTCTCTTGATGGCCTTCAGGCTGAAGGCATAACCTTCACCTTCAGTCCCACTGTGATGGTTGGTGGCTGCCGTGTGTCTGTAAGTTTCAGTCATGCTCGAGTTTTGACTGTTCTTAAATCAATATTTAACTATTAAATACAGACAAAATGTTTATAATAACAATTAAGTGACACACTGGTAAAATACAAGGTTAATAAAAGCCCAGCTTTGGCTTTAAACACATACTTCTTAACTTCATATGCTATGAAAGATTTTTATTTTTTTTCTGTACAGCACATAAAGACCTCCTTAACTTTTCATTGCTTTCTCACTCTGGCGAGCCATAATTACTGAGCTGTAAATGTGTTGGAACCCACTAAGTCATTAGCAACCCCATTTAAACAGTGGTATACACTGGTGCAGTGTATTTACATTTTCATTTACCTATGTAACAGGCACAGTCCACTTCTCTTGGATTCACCAGCCTTCTTGATGATGGTCTCAATTACTGCAACCTCTATACTTTGCTATCAGGTGAGTGAACATGTCCTGATTTTTTTCTCTTTTATCAAAAAAGAAACTCTGACTATTATAAATAATCATTTCTCACATTACTTGCTGCAGTGCTGCTGCTTTTATTTACTTAAATTATATAATCCAGTGGCATGAAGACTGATCAATATCAGAATCAGCTTTATTGACCAAGTACATACAGGGAGTTTGGTTGAGCATTACTCTCCACGTACTTACATATGAAATGGCAAATGGCAGCCACTGAAAGAAATGAAATACGTATAAAGAATGGTGAATGGGAATACTAGTCTTGAATGTGGACTGACCTAAGATCCATGTTTTAATTCTAGCAAGTGGACTCACATCAGCACCAGGCTTCATGGAGATGACCAATGAATGGGCTTGCCTGGGCTATGGACTCGCCACCTGTAAAGCCTAAGAAGCTTCAGTGCGGAAATAACATGACAACAAAATGTTACATTTAATTTAAAACTGTACTTTTTCCCCTCAGGTCTACGTTTTTCTGACAGTTTAAGTAATAGCATATACTATAGATTCATTGATATATGGATGAAATGTGATTTGTATATTCCTCTGCCTTTAAGCTGACAGAAGTAAAAATAAAAACATTTATTAAAGGTGATTATGCTCTCTGTGTTCCTATGTACATTCCTGTCTTACAAATTAGCATGGAAGTGGAACCACGCAGTCCTTTCCATTGACTTCCTCCTCTTCTTTATAAAATTTCCAAATAGCTGCACTAGAATATGGCTGTTTGTTAAGTCTAAACAATTCCAGAATCAGTAGCATTCAGACTGGCGGTATAGACTGTCACTACACCAGTGCCCTCTCCTGATCCATGTACTTGTACAATAGAGGGTGCAGTGAGGTCGTAAAGTTCTCAGTCTGTTAGAATTAAGACATCTGCAGCTACTATGAAGATGTGGAAATTCTATCTTTCACAGCATCATATTACTGCCAAGCAAATACAGTGATGTAGTGATCTGGACTTTAAATGCACTTATCTAACCTCTCTTGATCCTGGACGTTTACAGAGAACTAATTTTCCACATAGCTCTCTATGTTAATACATAGAATACACAAGGTAAAATGCACTGCATCATAAGGATACATGTTAAAAGGAATACTTTGTGTGTTTGTCATGAACAGACCATGATGAGCAGACAGTTCAGACCAATGATGCTTTCCCTCCCGAGCACCCCAATCCTGGGGCCGATGTCATTGTCTTGATGAGCATAGAAGTCCCCAAGCGTGGCGATGGCGTTCCCTTGTACCACCCTTTCCGGCATCCTGCCTATAAAAATTCAAAGACAGAAAGGCAGACATGCTGAGCTGCCATCCGGTACACAAGCACAGAAAGCTGTCAGAGACTGCCTCCCTGTGACGCGACATGGCCTGGATGGGCCAGGTCCCATGGCCTCGCCACCAGATGTTCACCTTTGAGCTCCCCCTACAGGATGGAGTCCCCAGTTTAAGACATCATAAGGCTGTGGAGGAGCAAAGAAACATCTGATCACTGAATGAAACATGCAGCCCTCAGCTCAATCAGTATGATGCAGGATCTCTCAGAGTTTTATTAAATTTAGGCCTGTCTGTGTCTGAGTGTCACTTCAACAAAAACTGCTATGTAACTCTTCTGATGTTGATGAGCAATTATGAGCTGGTGTCACGTTTCTCTGTGTGTGATTGCTCATGTGTTTCTTGTGAGGAGATGTGTGAGTGTTGTCAGTGACCATGGCTGGACATGGCTGTGAAGTCACATCATTCTTCAATTCCACAGTGGGATCGATGATGGTCGTTTACCCATGGGCTTCTTTGTTCTGAACATCTGGTGACACATTTTTGAGTGGTGTTTTTGAACTTCACACACATCATTTATTGTTTTCTTCTTCTTCTTCTCTCTCTCTTTTTTTTTTTTTTTACAAAACCATTATTATTTCTATACACTATTATTTTTGTGGTCAGTGACACCTTCATTTCCCTCAACAACATCCAGATCACTGATCTCCCATAAACTGATCATTTCAAAGAACAGATTAATTAAGTTGTGTTAAATGTAATTCATTAATTTAATGACTACTTTTCTTGTTTAAATTTTTCATCAATATCAAATTTATATGCTTTCTTATATGATATGTGTTACACATGTAAAGATGTTTATTTAAAAGTAAGAATAATTTATTTATGAAGAGGGGAACAAGAAGAAACTGCCGATAAACATGAGGAATTAATAAAATAAATCAAAAAATAAATAAACTGAAATAGTATAATTGTGTTCAGTAATCACCCCTGCAGGGTCATTCCTTCTTGACTGGGCTCCGCCTCTTGTGCATAAAGCTCCCTGTGACCACAGTAATTATAAAAAATGCATGAGAAATCACATAATTCTTCATTAACATGGTGGGGTACATGATGGTCATTCACAGAACAGGTGACTGTTTCATACTGTGCAGAGTTAGACAGTGACTTTGCTGTTAAGAGCAAGAGACCACAATGGCCCTCCAAGTGATGTAGCAGTCAGAGGCAGAGAAACATTGTGGTCACCAAAATACCACCAAGTCAAACGATTTATCAAACCAATTTCAAGCATCAGCACTGGCCCTCATGACAAGCCTCTAACTTTGTATAAATTTCCCTGCAAGAGAAACATTCGCTCAAGCAAATCTCAACCAGCAGCGAGTCCACTCTCATCAGCAGCACTGCAGGAGGAAGAACCATGAAGACTCTGCTGCTGGCCACTGCTCTCTTTGCAGGACTGCTGGGCTGCTTGGCTGTTCCTCCTTTCCCTTTTCCTTACCATGCCTTCTGCAGAAGTCTGTGGTGAGTTTGGTTTGCTGATCTGGATCAGAGTTTGTTGCTTTGAGTATCTGTTCTTCAATTTGACTTGCAACAGGACGTTTTGTTTCATGTTTCAAGGTTGGATTTTTCTCAACCATGCTAGTTCTCCTTCTCCTGTAGGCTCTTTGGAACACCTTGTGCTCAAGTCAGCACTACAATCATGCAGCAGATTCAAACATTCAACCCTCTGAATGGTTGTGATGAGTGTCAGTATACGGTAAGAGGAATTATTTACTTAAATAGTGATTTTGATGGACAGAATTTCAAGATATGATATCAGCTTAAAAAGCACAAAAATCATATATCCAACATAAATGCACAAAAACACATTTGTTGTGTAACCATGCAATGTTTTCTTTTCTAGCTTGTGTCAGCCACCCCTTTGTCTATCAAAGCCAACCACACTTCTCTTGATGGCCTTCAGGCTGAAGGCATAACCTTCACCTTCAGTCCCACTGTGATGCCTGGTGGCTGCCGTGTGTCTGTAAGTTTCAGTCATGCTCGAGTTTTTTCTTAAATCAATATTTAACTATTAAATACAGACAAAATGTTTATAATAACAATTAACTGACACACTGGTAAAATACAAGGTTAATAAAAGCCCAGCTTTGGCTTTAAACACATACTTCTTAACTTCATATGCTATGAAAGATTTTTATTTTTTTTCTGTACAGCACATAAAGACATCCTTAACTTTTCATTGCTTTCTCACTCTGGCAAGCCATAATTACTGAGCTGTAAATGTGTTGGAACCCACTAAGTCATTAGCAACCCCATTTAAACAGTGGTATACACTGGTGCAGTGTATTTACATTTTCATTTACCTATGTAACAGGCACAGTCCACTTCTCTTGGATTCACCAGCCTTCTTGATGATGGCCTCAATTACTGCAACCTCTATACTTTGCTGTCAGGTGAGTGAACATGCCCTGATTTTTTTTCTCTTTAACAATGGAAACTCTCACACTAGTCAAAATATTCATTAAATTATACAATTCAGTGTCATCCCTGTTTATATGACAATTAAGTAATATTTGCCTAGAATGTGGACTGACCTAAGATCCATGTTTTAATTCTAGCAAGTGGACTCACATCAGCACCAGGCTTCATGGAGATGACCAATGAATGGGCTTGCCTGGGCTATGGACTCTCCACCTGTAAAGCCTAAGAGGCTTCAGTGCCGAAATAACATGACAACAAAATGTTACATTTAATGTAAAACTTTACTTTTTCCCCTCAGGTCTACGTTTTTCTGACAGTTTAAGTAATAGCATATACTATAGATTCATTGATATATGGATGAAATGTGATTTGTATATTCCTCTGCCTTTAAGCTGACAGAAGTAAAAATAAAAACATTTATTAAAGGTGATTATGCTCTCTGTGTTCCTGTGTACTTTCCTGTCTTACAAATTAGCATGGAAGTGGAACCACGCAGTCCTTTCCATTGACTTCCTCCTCTACTTTATAAAATTTCCAAATAGCTGCACTAGAATATGGCTGTTTGTTAAGTCTAAACAATTCCAGAATCAGTAGCATTCAGACTGGCGGTATAGACTGTCACTACACCAGTGCCCTCTCCTGATCCATGTACTTGTACAATAGAGGGTGCAGTGAGGTCGTAAAGTTCTCAGTCTGTTAGAATTAAGACATCTGCAGCTACTATGAAGATGTGGAAATTCTATCTTTCACATCATCATATTACTGCCAGGCAAATACAGTGATGTAGTGATCTGGACTTTAAATGCACTTATCTAACCTCTCTTGATCCTGGACGTTTACAGAGAACTAATTTTCCACATAGCTCTCTATGTTAATACATAGAATACACAAGGTAAAATGCACTGCATCATAAGGATACATGTTAAAAGGAATACTTTGTGTGTTTGTCATGAACAGACCATGATGAGCAGACAGTTCAGACCAATGACGCTTTCCCTCCTGAGCACCCCAATCCTGGGGCCGATGTCATTGTCTTGATGAGCATAGAAGTCCCCAAGCGTGGCGATGGCGTTCCCTTGTACCACCCTTTCCGGCATCCTGCCTATAAAAATTCAAAGACAGAAAGGCGGACACGCTGAGCTGCCATCCGGTACACAAGCACAGAAAGCTGTCAGAGACTGCCTCCCTGTGACGCGACATGGCCTGGATGGGCCAGGTCCCATGGCCTCGCCACCAGATGTTCATCTTTGAGCTGCCCCTACAGGATGGAGTCCCCAGTTTAAGACATCATGAGGTCGTGGAGGAGCTGTGAAATCACATCATACTTCAATTCCACGGTTGGATCAGTGATGATCATTCACACATTAAGGGACCTTTGTGTGCTTT
The DNA here is from genome assembly GCA_016785225.1 of Psettodes erumei. NCBI lineage: Eukaryota > Metazoa > Chordata > Actinopteri > Pleuronectiformes > Psettodidae > Psettodes > Psettodes erumei. Next base: position 988,176 of record JAFBJZ010000856.1, on the reverse strand, counting down.
ACATCTGATGACACAGCATTCAGGACAATGTTTTTCTCATCAGTGAGGATAACAGACAGAAATGAATATCCGAGAAATCATTTTTGAATGGTGACTCTGATCTTCACACACATCATACATTTTATCAGTTTTTTTCATGTTCTTTTTTTCTCTTCTTGTTTGGATTTGTCTTAGTATGATTTCTTTGAAAGAGAGAAACAAGAAGAGATTGCTGATAAACACAAGGAATAAAATAAATATATGGTATAATTGTGTTCAATAACCCGGCCAGCCCCACCGCAAAGCTCTGCCTCTTGTGCATATAAAGGGCTCTATGACCATATAAATAACAAGCTATGTGTGTGTGTGTGTGTGAAATCAGTTAATTCTATATAAACATGGTGGGATGCCTGATGGTCATTCACAGAACAGCTGACTGTTTTATTCTGCTGCTGAGTTACATATGTGGCTCTGTGAAATCACAGATTCAGGAGGGCAGATCAGAGAGGAGAGACACATTCATCCATTTAATGATTTTGTCATACCTCACAGGTTCGAAAATATCATTCAATGGGTAACTGGGTAGTATCAAACCATTTTGGTTTTAATGGCCCAGATTTCGAGATATCTGTATCATTCTGGTGCAACCCTTGTTTGATTGAAGCGAGGATAATTTACCTTGCTGTGCCTAAAAGACTGAGTAATTCAGTTTTAAATATCCAACAGTGGTGTGCCTTGCCATAAACAATGTCCTAGATGGTCTGAATATTTTACACGTGTCACTGTAATGAGTCACTGGAACAACTTTCTGCCAACAAAATGGTGTGAAGACAGTTCACAGTGTATTCTTGATACCAAATGACTCTTTACTTTCAAGAGAATGCTGCATTTTTGAATGAAACCAATGTACAGTGAGAATGTACACAGTTATAAGAGACTGATGTCCTCAAAATCTGGACATGTGTCCCTCTCAAACACAAAATGCATTCAGTGCTACAGTGCAAGGGCTTGGTTATTTTCCTTTTCATTTTTTTTATTTTAAAAGCAATACATGCATTACCTTAAGATGTCAAGCTACTGTCTTTTAAGGTGTGTTCAAACTGCACATTAAAAAATGGACGCAACCTTGCTGTCCAGAGCAAGAGACCACAAGGGCTCTCCAAAGTGATGTAGCAGTCAGAGGCAGAGGCACACAATGGTCACCACAAGACCACCAAGTCACACGATTTATCAAATCAATTTCAAGCATCAGCACTGGCCCTCATGACAAGCCTCTAACTTTGTATAAATTTGCCTGCAAGAGAAACATTCGCTCAAGCAAATCTCAACCAGCAGCGAGTCCACTCTCATCAGCAGCACTGCAGGAGGAAGAACCATGAAGACTCTGCTGCTGGCCACTGCTCTCTTTGCAGGACTGCTGGGCTGCATGGCTGTTGATCCTTTCCCTTTCCCCGTTCCATACCATGCCTTCTGCAGAAGTCTGTGGTGAGTTTGGTTTGCTGATCTGGATCATAGTTTGTTACTTTGTGTCTTTGTATGTTAATTTGAATTCAGGGAGGACATTTGGTTTCATGTTTAAAGGTTGGATTTTTCTAAACCATGCTAGTTCTCCTTCTCCTGTAGGCTCTTTGGAACACCTTGTGCTCAAGTCAGCACCACAATCATGCAGCAGATTCAAACATTCAACCCTCTGAATGGTTGTGATGAGTGTCAGTATACGGTAAGAGGAGTTATTTACATAAATACAGCAGAATTTCTAGAAATGATATTAATTTTAAAAAAATATACAAAAAAACTCATAATTTATTTGTTAAAAATTGCAATTGTTCTTTTTTCTAGCTTGTGTCAGCCACCCCTCGATCTATCAAAGCCAACCACACTTCTCTTGATGGTCTTCAGGCTGAAGGCATAACCTTCACCTTCAGTCCCACTGTGATGCCTGGTGGCTGCCGTGTGTCTGTAAGTTTCAGTCATGCTCGAGTTTTGACTGTTCTTGAATCAATATTTAACAATTAAATACAGACAAAAATGTTCATAATAACAATTAACTGACACACTGGTAAAATACAAGATTAATAAAAGCCCAGCTTTGGCTTTAAACACATACTTCTTAAGTTTCAGTCATGCTCAAGTTTTGACTGTTCTTAAATCAATATTTAAAAATTAAAACAGACAAAAAAATAAAAACAGTGAACTGACACAGTGGCAAGATACAGGTTAATAAAATTGTAGCAATAACTTAGTTATTAATTTCATATGACCAGTTTGTTTTTATCTACCTATGTAACAGGCACTGTCCGCTTCTCTTGGATTCACCAGCCTTCTTGATGATGGCCTCAATTACTGCAACCTCTATACTTTGCTGTCAGGTGAGTGAACATGTCCTGATTTTTTTCTCTTTTATAATGGAAACTCTGAGACTAGTTCAAATAATCATTAAATTATACAATTCAGTGTCATCCCAAGTAATATTTGCCTTGGATGTGGACTGACCTAAGATCCATGTTTTGATTCTAGCAAGTGGACTCACATCAGCACCAGGCTTCATGGAGATGACCAATGAATGGGCTTGCCTGGGCTATGGACTCGCCACCTGTAAAGCCTAAGAAGTCCTAATGTTGATATAAATGGACAAAAAAGGCATGAATTTGTAACATTTGATTTGAAACTATATACATGTTTGTTTCTCTTTGGCTGAGCCTTCTCTGGTCATTTTTTTTTCATAGTAATATATATTGTAGGGTAATGCATACTGTATTTTCCACTGCCTTTAGACTAGGAGAAGAACAAATAAAAATGTCGTAAGCATGTTATTCTCTGTTCATGTGTACTTTTCTGACCTGCAACTGAACATGGAAGTGGAACCCAGCTGTCCTTTCTCCTGACTTCCTCCTTCACCAATGTTGTTGTTTGTTCAGTCTAAGCAATTCAAGAATCAGTAGAAACCAGTGCTATAGACTGTCACTGCACTTGTGCCTTTTCCCTTTATGCTATTAGTCATGGAGAAAAAGACTCTCATGACTGAACCTTTTTTATTTGACCTTTTAGTCACACGAGTAACTAAAGGGAGGCCTTTACAATATTCCTCCCAAAAACTGGCTCAACACAGGGCTTGTGGAGTAAATAAGCATAGGGAATTGATTAACCGAATAAACAAGTCAATGATTTGTTTTCTTTGGGACAACCCCTCACTGGCAGATCACATGTTAAAGGGACAGCTGGGGTTATTTGAAGTGGGGCTGTATAAGGTACTGTTGTATAGACAGTTTATTATGTGAGGTAGAATTGGGTCAGGTTGCTCCCACTTTGGAGTTGGAGAGAGGAGCAGCTCCTTTTATTTTCACCACTTAAAACAATGCCCACCAAATTACTCGAATATAATTTTATGGGTACGCTGTATTTTGGATATTTTCACTGTTTTATCTCACTGTCAAACATACCTTTCCTCTGGCACAACATTTTTCTCAAACACAGGACGTGTGCTGTCAAGTGAAAATACTAATCATTCTTTTGGCTTATCATTAAAGCCATGTTTTAGCATCAGCATCAAGTTAGTTTGATGAACATGATATCCATTTAAAGTGAGGCTCTGACAGCTCTTTCCTTTCCCTTTAACAGTGAGGTCCTTTGAATATATGAAATTCAGCTGTCAGAGCTCCATCTACAGATCTCTATGTTCCAGGTCAATGACCCTTCTGGTTAAAAATATGCTTAATTCTTATTATTAATATTATTGATTAATATTAATATGATATCTTTTTTCTTTAGGTTATCAAGTGACAATTATGAAGTATTTTAGAGAAAAGATATGAGACCAACCTTTTGGGTACTTTAATCTTGCTGAGCCTATTTCAGTGCTGCATCTGAGACCCATGGCAGCATGAGTCTCTATTCATCAGATCAGGGATGTGAGTCTCTACTCACAAATCCTTGATCTGATCAATTTGAATCGGTGGTGCCTGCCCTTGTGACCCGCCTTTTATATCTGACCTTTCCATGGAAACAAACCCTCTTGATCACTCACAAGCTGAGATTTTGCAGTGGTACTTTAAACTCTACACACCGAGCGATCAGCACACTCTCACACAGTCAGTTTCATTGCAAACATGAGGACTCTGCTGCTGGGCGCTCTTCTCTTCGCAGGACTGTTTGGCTCTTTAGCTGCCAGTCCTGTACCTACACCTCACCCTTTCCATGCTTTCTGCAGAACACTCTGGTAAGTCTTAATGATGTGTCTTTATTGTAGGCTTCATTGTGTCTTTGTATTTAAGGTTAGAAAGATGTTCTGTCAAATAGAAATAGAAAACAGTTGACATTATAAACATCTGAAGGAAGTCAGATGTCACTGCTATCTGTTATCCCAAGAGCAATGTCTCCATACTGTGATAATTGCTCTCTTCTTCCAGGCTGTTTGGACTGCCTTGTGCTGACATTGCCACCAAACTAGTGCAACAGATTAAAGCCTTCAGTCCTGTGAACATCTGTGAAAAATGTCACTATATGGTAAGTTTGATGTTTAATTGCTTTTCTTGTGTTTGCCATTTTTTAAAAGCACAGCAATACTCTCTATCGTCACACCCTTTGATTTAGATAAGACAAAATCTGTTTAAACTGCAAACTGTTGTTAACACAAAACATACAGAAAAGGTCAGTGTTTTGGAAGCATATCTATATATCTTCAATTGTCACTGTTTATCTGTTATATTATGATATTGTGCCTTCTAAAGAATTGTCAAGAGGTTTTTTCCTGAATATCTCCACTGATAACAAAGTGTGTGGACACCCCTATCCCTATTTGGGGTTCAGTTCCTTTGTCCCACCCAAGGTGAAATCATAATGTTACAGCATACAAGGCTATAAAGAAATGGGTTTCCAATTTTGTGAGGAAAACTGGCCTGAATGGAGCCCTGTCCTCATCCCATTTCAACACAATTGGAATTAATTTCCACGGCCAAATATCAGTGGTTGACCTCACTGACTCTCTTGTGGCTCAGAGGGAGCAAATCCTACCAGCCGGGTTCCAGAATTTTTGTGGAAAATATTCTCAGAAGCATGGAAGTTGCTATGGCGGCATGGCTTTGGGACGAGATGCAAGAATCACATTTAAAATTTGGGTGCAGACTTTGTTTGTGTGGCCACATTCTTTTGGCCAAAAAGTTTTTAGTGTGCACAAACAGGATGATGCTGAAGATCATGTACTCAATCATACCCTTTATAAACACCTGTGTTGGCATATGTTCCAGCTTGATTCAGCCACCAACACGTCTATCCAGGCCCACCACACGTCCCCAGATAACCTGCAGGTTGAGAGCATAGAGTTCAGTCTACATTCCACCGTGCTGACTGACAGCTGCCGTGTGTCTGTGAGTCACTCAAATGTCCAGTCCTTAACTAAATCAAGTGAATAGCAAATAAAAAGTGTTGGTTTGTTTGAAACAGGCTCAGTCTGCTTCTCTGACATTCACCAGTCGCCTTGATGGTGGCCTTAACTACTGCAACCTCTTCAACCTGCTGTCAGGTGATTATTGTTTTCTATTAAAGATGATCTCGTCATGTGTGCTGCTTGCCTGGGTTATTACACCAACATAAGCTTCTGAAATTAAGCTCCTACTGTGTGTGTGTGTTTGTCTGTCAATGAGTATATTAATCTGATTCTCATCTGCTTCTGTGAATGAATCTTTTGGTTTTAGCGAGTGGCCTCAACTTAGCACCAGGCTTCATGGAGATGACCAATGAATGGGCTTGTCTTGGCTATGCATTAGCCACCTGCAGAACTTAACATACTGGCAATATGTACAATTATGGCTTGGTTATAGTGAATTTGTTCCAGAATGTTTTGTGAAATGTGTGACAAACTTTCTATCCATGCTGATGTGTGTCATGACAGCCCCCCTTCTTTTGCACACCTTCAGTCATTCTTTTGTCTTTGATACATGTGACATGTAAGAGTTCCTGTTCAACAGGATTAAATATCATGATTTCACAACTCGACTTATTTAATGTGATATTCAATTCCTGGAAAAAATGTAATTCATTTATTCGTGTATTAAATTAAATAAAGTGAGAAATAAAAACAACCATGTGTTCATCATGAATAACGCTGCAAATTTAACCCTGTTTTATATTCTGTGAAATCTTCAATTTAAGTCAATTTAAGAAATACGAAATGCACAGCAAAGGAAAACATGTGACTGGTAACATTCAATAAATCATGTCAGAACCAGATGAGTCACCAAAGGGCTAGCAACCTATGAATCTGTACAAAGAGGACTGAGAAATAACTCAGTATATATTAGATATGAAAAGTACATGTGAAAGGATAAAAACATCAGGTGAACTGAAAACATGTAGTCCAAAACCCACACAGACAAAAATGTAGAACTAATTCTCTATGACAAGGGTAAGCAGTGTTATGATGATGCTCTAAAACACGTGTCTCCTGTATAACATGTTTGGAGACAAAATTATTGTAATCAGGTGTGTCATAGTCCCACGAAATATCCTGGCTCCCCGCCATCTGTTTAAAAGGTTAAACTTAACCTCAATCATTATAACCTACTTCTGTCATCAAGGAAATGACATCATGAAATATGGATACCATTATTAAAGACAGTCAGTATTGGTATTTCAAAATGAGCAAAAAGGACAGAATATATTGTCATTCTGAGTGGTATATACAGTATATATTCACCTTTTTTAATAACTCATGGTTTTTGTAATGCACAAGAATTACCAACTTCCTCCTGATGCTGGGATAGCCACCAGGCTAAAGGAAAAGAGGGATCACAATGAAAATGGGGCGTGGATAATTGCTTTGGTGTTCCAGAGTCTTGTGAACAGTGTGACAAAAGCAGAGCGTCACGCACCATGCTTTCGTATGAATTATCACATCACAGTCGTCCTCGGGGCCTTTTGTCTGACCCTGTTTAACAGCCAAAATTGCTAAAAATTATGGCGGTATAAGTCGATTTCTGCTACCCTGACCCAATAAAGTCACCTGAGATTTTTAAGACTGACTTTTTTTTTAGGCCTTTTTGTAACTTGAAGCTTTGAAGAATTTTATACCATATGTGGACTAATCCAAAGTTGGGTGCCCAGTTTTTGCTCTCATCACATTTTTGCTCCACGTTGTTTGGTGTCAACACCATTCTGTGTGTAAAGGAAGTTCCAGAAGGACTGTTATAGCTTGTCTGGCAACAACAACTGTATGTTGTTCAAAGTCCAATATTAAGTCAAACAATAACTTCTCCTGTCTGCCTGACTGAGAGCTGCAAGTCACTTCCTTGAGAAGCGTGTCATTGAAGCAAAATTCTAACTCCTATGTTTCAGCTGCAGCATTAGTCATCAAATATATCAATGAAAAGAATACATTTAAAAAGATAATCCTTAAATTCTAATCTTGTAATTCAGTTCACCAAAAGACCTTAATTACATTTGATCAACTGCAGCAATAACTGTAGCATTAAACAGCTCTACAGCTTCACGCTATCACGTATCACCATGTCTTGCACAAGCAAACTGATGGCTCCAAAGCAATGACACAGGCACAGCATGTTAACTCAGAACAGACCTTCCTGTACCCATCACTGTTAGTCATGAATATGGCTTTTATTGAGTAAATCCATTCTCTTCATGGTATGACACGATCAAAATAACCATCACAAGACACATTTTTTTGCGATTCCAGAATCATTTGCATGCAGAGAGTCCATATCCAAGGCAGAGCCACTCGTTAGTGAACTCCACAAAGCCTGGAGCTGTGGTAAGTCCACTTCCTGTACAGACAGGAATCACAAAGTTAGGCAAATACAGACTACTCTATACACACAGCAATGGTGCTCCATAATATTCAGATTGGATTCTGACTTCAAGGTTTCCCTCACATGTAAGAATGTTGCCATATTGCCTAACACTTTAATTTTATAAATTTCAAAATAAAGTCAAGAATATTATTACTGATTCAATGCTTAAGAACTTACCTTGTATTACATTCTGGAGGTTACAGTAATTGGTGCCGTTATCAAACAGACTGTACCAGAATGCGGACATAGATGAACCCTGAGCAGCAAAAAAACAAAACAGGTTCATTCTTCATGGAATGAAGTTTATGCAATGAGCCATCTTTTAATGATACTTTTCTTTTATTTCTTAATAACACTTTAAAAATGATGATTAAAATGAATGAGGTGCAGAAATCTATCTCTTACGTCTAAATGGCAGCCCAGGCCCATTGATGTGGGGATCAAAGTGAAGTTGACACTCTCAACCTGACTGACTGTGGAAGTGTGGTTGGCCTGAATTAGGACCGGGGTCACTGAGCCAAGCTGGAATGGACATCCAAAAAAAAGCATTTTGTAAATTGGTATGAACCACAAAACAGAAATTTCAGTCATTAAAATAAATTGGTGCTAATATAAAATTCATCTTTAACAACCATCTCACCTTGTATGAGCCCATGGCTTTAATCTGAGTCACGATGGCCATGTTAACTTGATTACATGGCACTCCAAGCAACCTTGGAAAAAAACGAGTAAAACAGATAAGTATCTATCTGTCTATTTGTCTATACCTCTCTGTAAAGAACATATGGCCTTAATTTATTCGGTTTTATATTCCCTCCGTGGTCTCGGTGCGTGGAACACTAGAAAACTAAACAAAAAACTAAACTCAACCACAGAAAGATTTATTCTTACCAGACAATCTTGCAGTAGGCATGTGTTATTTCAGTTGGTTTGCCACTCGTGATGATGCACATTCCCAAGAGGAGAGTGCAGGCCACAACCAAAGTCTTCACGGCCATGATGAAGTTGGTTTCTCGTTCCAGAGGCAACGTTCTCACAGGACTGTGTGACCTGTTTCTGCTTCTGGGGTTTATATAGCACAGAAAAAGGAAAGAAACAACTTGAAGACCATTGGCTTGTCATGTGGCCCTGTGGAAAAGTGATTTGCATGACACGTCGCGCGAACTGCCTGGCATCATTCACACCAACAGGGTCAGATTCAGCAGCATCAGTTCAGCAGAGGTCTCTGAGACTTAAGGGCTTTGCTATTAATGCTACTATCACTATTACTCCATCTACGAATATGAACAATGCCACTGATCTATTCTGTCCAACTATTATTTTCATTATTGATTAATCTGTAGTTTATGGTAATTACATATTCTCCAGTCCAAGGTGATGTGGTCAAATAGTTCTTTTTGTTTGTTTGTTATTGTTGTTTTACTGATATGACAGTCAGAATCCTAAATATATATTTAATTTACCATAGATGATGAAAATTTTCAGTTGACTGACTAATCGATTGACTGACCACGTTTCACCCCTAGTCTGTTTTACTGTGTTTACTGTTTACTCTGTTTTGAAACTAGAGTTGTAAAAAGTTAAATCTAAAGAGCTTCCATTTTCTGCAGGTAAAAATATCTTAATTGTAAGAAAATAAAAGATTTTTCTTGTACTATCCATATTTATATATTTTTGGTCTGGGGCATCATGGTTTGAGTCAGGTCCCTTAGTTCCAGCTATGAGAGGTAAACTCAATAATACCTTAATATTCCTTCCATTTTCATTGCAGTGGATGTTTGATTGATATTGATTGTTGCTTTTGATGTGTAATTAACTTTGTAGACACAGTTTACACTTTAAATGATTTCTGTTTCATTCCTCATAGGGAAAAGTATGAGGCAGAGGTTACAGTAGACTCTCTGACTGAATAAAGCCTGAATAGAGCATGACGTTGCTCACAATTTCCTGTCTGTGTACCGTAAGGAACCATGTGCCTCCGTTTAAATGTTGCAGTTATTAAGTGTGTGTTTTGCAGTTCATCAGTTTCATTGTTCTCATAATTCATTATCTCACCGTTAACAAACATGCCTATTGATCCACAATGCCAACAGCTCAGGCAACCTCATCAGCGTGACAATAAGATAAAGGCCAGAAGCAACAAATAGAACAGCAGTTTAATACACTGGTTTTTATTGTCCTTCTGTCATGTAAATTGTCCTAAAGCACACCAATCTCACTTCAGGCAAGAGCAGTATTGTGTGAATTTGTACTTTCAAATACAAGGCTGGGCTGTTGCGTGTCAAACTGCAGAATACAGTATGTGCCTCCTCTCTGTCTGCAGAGGGCACCAGACCACAACGCTCAATCGATTTCCTCCTCAACATGCTGCTTGAAGTCCCAACTTGATGTCAGAGAAGAACTCAGACTCTTTTTGTTACAGCATCTGCTGGAGTTGAAAACTGCAGTAAAATCAAATATGGCAAATATGAGGAAAATGCTGTTTAAAAGGAAGGTCAGTTGTCAGTTTAAATCATATAGGCCCTGATTTCAGTGAATTACCATATAAAATGGGGTGGTTCTTATATCAAGACTGAACAACAGAACTGGCACTAAATCATAATGAAGAGGCCACAAAATACACAAACTGTATCAAACTCCAATTCCCTTTAACATCTCAGTGGCTTTCCCAGGCACTCTGTCCACGTGAGAGAGTGTGGTTTTTAGTCATCCCTCTCCTTGAGATTCTCCCTGTGGTTGTGTCCCACTGAAACGTGTCAGCCATGCAGATGAATGGGAGTGACAGTCAATCTCTTGTCACAGCAGCACAGCAGCAGTCCATAAACTCATTTACCATAAGGACACTACGGGCAGACCATTTAACAAAAAAGTGATACTGAAAAAGATACTGTGAGGGCTACTTTGTTAAAGTCACTGAGTCATTTTGCCATACCTAATCCTGAGACTCATATCAGATATGAATTTGCACCAGTTCTGTCACATGCTTTGGGTTTCATGAGTTTTCAAGCATGCCTAATCCCTCAACAACTTCCTGTTTAATGATCAGTTAAACAGGCACGACACAACACAGTTCAATGAAATCAGACAAGGAATCAGCAATATATTCAGGTTTCTCTAACCCTGTTTGAGGTGGCTGTGGTAGGAGTCAAAGATTAAAAAAACATGAACAAACATCACCATGTCATTTCCTGTTGCCAGTAGATCGCATTGTGTCACAAAAAGCTCACAAGGAAAAGTAAGGCCCCAAAAATTACCATTGCACATGGCCCTGACTTCCACTTCTTAGTTAATAAAGACAGGGCAGAAATATGAAGCAAACACACTTTGAATTGTGTGTGTTTGGACTGAGGAGTCATTCGACAACAAATGGATGGAATAAGATATACAGTCAGGGGGTGGTCGTTTACTCAGCCATTTGCAAAGCTGGTCAGTGCAATGGTGACTGTTCACAGGGCGGTTCCTTGCAACAGTGGACCAAATGCTGCTGTGGAGACCATCTGTTCAGTTTGGTGAACAGAAACAGAAAACATCACAGTATGTCACTACAGTCATTACAGTGATACCATTTTGTCAGTATCTCCAGCATGTCTCTGGGCCTGTAATCTGTTGTGGTTTAAATAAATCTATTAAATCACTTGTGGTTTCAATTTAAACTATTGGGTACCACTAATAAACTACCTTTTTTTAAATTCTAGCCAACTGCTTTATTAATTGTTACTAAACAACTTAGTGTTGCGTCTGTGATTAATTTTTAGTCATTAATTAAATGACTATTGAAACAAGTCATAATCAATTCGTTTTTTAAATGATTTATTCATCTACCTTTGCACATTAATGAACATAAATAAATGGGCAAGAGACGTGCCAGTGCGAAGCAAAATTTTCAGCTATTATCCTGTAACTGACCAGATGTCAAATCGGCTTTAACAGATTCCAGGTTATGGATGTAGTTCTTTCCATAATTTCCATATCTTTATACAATCAATATGGGGATTGTCTTCTCCGTACGCTCCATATCTTTATAAAATTTGCCTATAGAAAAAGTGGTATAGAACCTACGAACCATGCAACATATATTTTCAATCAACTACAACAAACTACTAATTTCTACAGTTGCGTCTGATCCTGCGAGCGGGCAAGTCTCGCGATGACTGTCACGTATCGCGACACGTTGTTGTCGGTAATCCCGTGAGCAGTGTAGCTTTCATTAGAGCTCGGCTGGTGGTGGAAGAGGATCCTTTTGAATCACAACAAGGTCGGAAGTGCCTCTGTTAGTTAACTGTTACTAGTTACTCGTATTTAAAATGGCAAGAGTTGATGCAGTAACGAGAAAGGTATCAAAATCATGGAGACTTTGATTTAGACACGAGTTTTAGAACAGATTTAAGTTTTGAGTTTGCAGTGCAAAGGTTGCTGTCCTGCATGCACTTAGTGAACTCAGCCTCGTCAATGAATTGTCACAGCTTGTTTTTGCAAACACACTCCCCTGTTGTAAGGACCTACCAAAACTCATAACCATGTCTGCTATTTGTCTCAGCTGTAAATAAACCAGTCATCTGTCCCTTTAGGTTGTGGGAAGCCCTGACCATTGACTAAACATCATGTCAGAGTTCACTGGGAAGGTCCAGACTGTCTTGGGTCTGGTGGATCCAGACCAGCTGGGCCGCACAATGACCCATGAGCACCTGACCATGAGCTTTGAGTGCTGCTACTTCCCCCCTCCTCAAGGCGATGAGTCAGTGGTGGAGAATCCGTTCCAGATGCAGCACATGCACTGGCTGAGGCAGAACCCTTACAGCTGCCACGAGAACCTGCTCCTGCAGCAGGAGACCGGGGCCGTGCGGGACGAGCTGCTGGCCTACAGGAAGGCCGGCGGGGGCACGATAGTGGAGAACACCACCACTGGCATCGACCGGGACATGCCCACCCTCCAACAGCTGGCCAAGGACACCGGGGTCCACATCATCGCAGGAGCCGGGTTCTATGTGGACTGCACCCACACTGAGGCCACCAAGAAAATGAGTGTGGAGAAGGTGTGACCCAGTCTGAGAGGAAGCGCAGGAGTGGCCAGTTTGGCCCTAACACACAAACACTTTTGTCAGAAAGTTTAAAATTATTTAATGTAAACAGTGGCTTGGCTTCTGGAATAGGACATTGGTACTGTATGTCTCTGGATATTTAAAAATCATTCAAACTTAACGTGCTCTCGCGTGTTCATGTGCATCAAGTTTGTCAAAGAGAGAACAGAGCAGTCAGAAAAGTCTCATCTTAAGACATAGATGTGTGAGGCGCTAGTATAAAGAGCAGTGTTTCCCCTTTGTCGACTAACTCCCAATTTCCTGGGTATCAGCTCACGGACATCATCGTTGGCGAGGTGCTTCACGGCGCAGATGGAACAGACATCCGCTGCGGCGTGATCGGAGAGATCGGTACCAGCTGGCCCATCACAGACAGCGAAAAGAAAGTGCTGAGGGCCACGGCTCAAGCTCAGGCTCAGCTCGGCTGCCCCGTTATCATTCATCCCGGCAGAAATCCTGCCGCTCCGGCTGAAGTGGTCCGGATTCTCCAGGAGGCCGGTGGCGACATCAACAAAACGGTCATGTCTCATCTGGACAGGTGAGAAGTCCCTGAGGACAGTTTGCTTAGTCATGGAATTGAGGAGATTGAACTGCATAATTTTGCAGACAGTGTAAGCTTCTTAAACATAAACTCTGCATTGGTTAAGGTTAATAATTAATGCCACATTTTCCATGTTGCTACATGCCCCCCCGTCTCCCTAGTGTTTGTTTTTCTCTTTGGTTGTTTTGCTAAAAATAAGTGTGTTGGAATTTATTATTCATTTGCTTTACTATCTCCATGTGAATATATCTTTAACTGTGTAAATCTGGACACAACTTTTAAATGCACTGGGATATAAAATGTGGTTGGAAATTGGTTTAAATCAAAATACTACTAATGTTTTGGTTTAAATAAGTGAAAGCTGAAAATGACAACTTTCATTTCAAGAAGGCGTTAGAGCCCAATATTTCTTAGGTCTGCTTTTTACAACAAATTAGCTGAGTTGCTGGTATTTTGCTTTGGAAAGTTACGAGTAAAAGTTTACCCCTAACTTATAATCCACTGGGGTAAACGTGTAGCACCTCGACTTCATCCTACTTCTGCCCTCTCCCTGCAGGACCATATTTGATGAGAGTGAGCTGATCGAGTTTGCTGAACTGGGGAGTTACCTGGAGTATGATCTGTTTGGAACGGAGATGCTGAACTATCCATACGACCTGGAGGTGGACATGCCAAGTGACAGCCAGAGGGTTAAGGCGTGAGTAACACTGGTCAGGGTTAAGCGTGTCTTTTCACAGTAACTGTTGTGATTGGACGCACCAGATCGAGATGCAAGCGTGACCACAATGATGTGTCCACAATTTATCATTTTTGTTACGTATAGGGAGCTAGAATCCACATCAGAAGATTTTAGTTGGACGAAAATTCTCATGTTTCACTCCCTGTGCTTGACCTACGGTTTCGGCATTCAAACTATAAAACACTGATCTCGCACCACAGTGTAGGGATGAGTTAGTGTCAACAAGAGAAGTGACGAATGAGTTTCGTATCTTGCAATATTCCCATTCTGGCCAGATGTTTGTCTACGCACACGACAGACCGGATTAACACCTGGAGGACGATTGGCAATTACAGCATGTTTTGTGTTCAAGGTCCCTGGGTTTTCACAAGTTTCTTTCTTTGTGTGTAGTTTAGCGTTCCTGGTGAAGCAGGGCTTCGAGGACAAGATCGTGGTGGCACACGACATCCACACCAAGAACCGCCTGACCAAGTACGGCGGCCACGGCTACTCTCACATCCTGAAGAACATTGTGCCAAAGATGTTGACGAGGGGCATCTCGCAGCACCAGGTGGATAAGATTCTCATTGACAACCCGAAACGCTGGCTGACCTTCAAATGAAGCAAAAAAAAGACCCAAGGCAGGTGTTTTGATGTTGCCATTACTTTATCTTCAGATGATGATCGAACACCCCACAATGAATATTTTGAGTTCTTTGCAACAATCACAGACCAGAGTAATTCATAAATGTGCTTTTGGACCCTCCAACCAATAACTCTGCATTGTTTGAGCATTAATGACAATGTTGACAATTGTAAAATAATTACATGCTCTTGTTTCATCCAGCTGAAAGAATTTTTAATAGAGACCCTTATTAATTAAAACTTAATTTTATATTTGTTATAATGCATAATTCACTTCACAGTAAAGTATATAAAGGAGCCTTGCAGGATTATAGTCCCTCTCGTTAGCAGTCTTTTGGTCCCATTTATGCCACAAAAAACAGCTTTTGTCTACAAAAATGCAAATGAAGTCTAAGACAAATGTTTCCCCATCTCTGGAGGCAGTGCCTACAGTGGTGCTCACAAATATGCTGCTAATTGATCTTTCAATTTCAAAGCCGGCGTCGTCGCTGATTCCTTTGTATTTGTAAGTGACATTTCTGCAAACATGTTTTGTGGAAGGAAAATAATGAGCGCGTTGGTAATCAGTATGCTGCTCTGCTCTCGACACAATGCGGCTGTGTTAGATGAGTTGTCCTGTTGCCCCTCAGTGGGTGTCTGGGTGTCTATGGGAGGCTGGCTGTCTGGCGGGCCCAGATGAAGGACATGTTCTCCTCGCACCTGGGAACAGGTGGCCTCACAGGGTGACTTCGCCACATGATCAATGGCATTATTGCAACAGCTGACTGTGCGCCGTGAAAAACTATATAACTTTGACTAATCTTCAGAGAGGATTACAAAGTGAGCCGGGGGATTTCATTTTACTTTAAAGAACAGTATGGACAGAGTGTGGAGGGTTTTAACAACCAGCAGGCAGATTGATGAATGCTGTTGAGCTCCAGGAAACATGTCTGTCCACGTGACTGTCCAGTTTTGTGATGGTGACTAACAACCAGACCACCCTGTTTGCCCCAACCACCTGTCTTATTGAAGCAGACAAGAAGAAAGAGGGATCATTTTGTGACAGTACTTCAGTGTGAACATCAGAGTGGCTCTTCACAGATTTCCAGTCCCCTTTAAAGCATTTTATGCTGCACAGAATTAAAAAAGTTAATTTTCATAATCATGCGTCACTACAGCTTTGAACATTTTCACTCAGAATGCAACAACTATCACGTGTTTTTTTGTGGTGTTTTTTTTTTTTTTTTAACAAAATACACATATGGACTAACAACACTGTGAAAAGGGTGGTGATAATGCGAGTATCATTTTTAGCATTTATATGTCAATGCTAAAGGTCAATACAGCGAACTTTTAATCTATGTTTACTCCGTATTTGTTACCACAGCAGCTACAGCATGTCTGACATGTCAGCAAACTTAATCTGTAAAGCTAGGTTTCACTCAAAGTGCACGAACCAATCTGACAATGGTATATCATTCAACGCTGTGCAAATTAAGATTCATTCTTCCTATCCTGAAATTACACTGTAAGCACATCGCGTTGCAAAGTGCCTTCCTTTTCTTTTTTACGCATGACTTCCCCCGCATCGGCCTTGACTCTTTTGCAATATGGAAATGATGAGCTCTGTCTCTAATAATCCAATTGACACTGAATTGAGACTGAGCAATGAAGCAAGCTATACGCAGAGCGGGTCCCCTTCCCCCAGATCCTTCCCACGTTTCAGTCAGCGTACAACATGAAGCCGGAGAAGGTGCTGTACTTGTTGTTGTTGCCCCCATGCGCCTTCCCGCCATCAAGTTTGATGTAAATCTCGTCCCCGGGCTCGAGGTGTAGGACAACGCTGTTGCTGGCGTAGTCGTAGTTCTGGTCGGCGTCTTGGGCGATGGCACTGGCTCTCACCTGGGAGAAAAATGTCAGGTCAGCTCATTGATGACAGACCTGTTACTTTCGGTTCAGCCTTTAGATAACCCTCAAACTACTCTTTATACTTTCTGTTATGTGGGGGAATTTATTTTAGAGTGTATTTCTGTGAACAACCGTGCGTAAAACTTGTGCGTAAAAATTCAGGAATTCTAAATTCGTTCGTAAAATGAGCGAGAAGTGTCTCTGTGTGGCTTTGTATTAATACCAACGAGAAGGTCTAATTGAGCAAAGCTATTATTACATAAATATTCTACGAAGCGTACTACCTGGTTGTTTTTACAGAGATCAGCCCACATGCTGGTTCCATCCCCGCCTCGCATCAGCACATGGTAAACAAAGAAGTAAATCCCCGGTATTGAGCAGGTGAATTTCCCTGTCGCGGGATCATAGTGGTTGCCAAGATTTGTGACCACGTCGTCGAATTTCAGCACTTCATATCCCTCATGTTGCTTCTTCAGTCCTGCATAAAATGCAATCTTTGGGACTGTGTTGTAAGTGGCAGCACTGATGGCACCTGTGGGTCCATTTGCTCCGGGTGCTCCGGGTGGACCCGGAGGGCCAGGTGCCCCTCTCTCTCCGGGAGGACCAGCAGGTCCAGGTGGTCCGGGCTCGCCAACCGGACCCCTCGGACCCATCCTCCCGGCGCGCCCCGGCTCTCCTTGAGGACCTTGGATGAACGTCGGAAGCGACTGAACCAGACGGTTGTCTTTGATCGGGTTGGTTGCCTTGGCCGTTGCCGTAGCTGCGGTCCCGTGGGAGTCGCACACCATTTGACATGATCCGAGCATCTCGTAACGTGCAGGAGTCCCGGCGGTGTTCACCACGACAGGTATCAGAACCACCAACACCAGCACCAGCGCAACGCCACAAACACCAGTTGCGATCATCTGCGCTCTGCGGATTCGCGGTGTTCTCCGGAGCGGATGGTCTTCCAGCCTGCTTGTGGGCGATGATTTTGCAGAGAGAAGAATTTGACCTGTTCTTGTATTATACTGCAACTTTTGGAGACAAAATAGTCCTTTAAATGTTTACGCGCAATTGTAATCATCCACAATTTTTAGGCGCTGCAATATCCGTCCTACTGATTCCTCTCCACTCTCTAACCGCAAGAAAAATAACAGAAAAAAGACACTCGGGGGGGAAAAACAAAACAATTCTCGTTATGTGACTGTGCAGCTGTACAAGTTTCTGCCCACCACGGTGCCACAGGAGAGAATGGGCATGAAAATAAGCGTTACCCGTTTCAGTGTTTGAAAAGTGAGGGGAGGGGTGGAGGTGATGGATGGGTTAGAAACCACGCATTTCTTCAATCAAAAGAGAGAAAGCGAACAACATACAAACATCGATGCAACTTTGAAGCTTGAAAACGTACTTTATTGTTATGCATTTGTTTGTGAAGTCAGAGAGCAAATTTGTATCGTTTTAATGTGGTTTTTACTTTTCCTAACGTTACATCCCACAACATGTTATTAGCAGTTATCCAAACAGCTCTAAAGGTCTTGAGTATAATTAGGCCCATTAAAGACAAAAAGCTATACTCCTTTGGCACCTGGTCACACCTTAGTGGTTCCCCGTGTCCAATTTATCATTTGGAGAAAATCTATAGAGCCACTGAAAGGAAGGAGGGAGTCACTAGGAAGTGGCATTGAAGGATGAGTTTGCAGAGATATACTGATGAAATGACTGAATGTTGAGGCATTTAGAGGGAAAACAGGATGATATCACAAAATTATCAATGGGAATTTAACAAAACGCTATAACGAAAAAAAACTGTTGGTTGTATATACATTGCAAGTGATACATGAAATTTACAACAGATTTTTTAAAAATTATTTATAAAATAATCCAAATGGCTGATATTGATTTCTGGGCCTTAAAACAAAAATGTCCTCTTCAGATAAAACTTTTCGGAGGTTTGAGTGATGAAGGGCTAATTCTTGGTGAGGAGGGCAGATGATGATATGCTCATTAATGCAGAGGTTGTCACTCTGTGTCGATGGCACCTCACGGTCAGGTGGAGAGATAGATGAAGAGGAAGGAAAAACGTAGACGGGCCTTGCTTGTTTGGGAAGAGGAGGGCACTGATTGCAGCATGAATGAGATTCTGTGCAATGTGTTTGTTGAATCATGATCTCAAAAGGTACCATGCAGAACTACTGATACATTTAAAGAGATATGCAGTAGTTATAATGGCTATTAAAATGAATAATGAGCTGTTTGACTGCAAACATTAAATATCTTCCTACTTAATCTTATCACGTAAGAAATAATATTGATGTATACATACCCAAAATGAGAACACATACCTCTCATCGGGCTTCTCATAAAATCATTAAGTTTATTTACTATCATAATTTATCTACATTTCAATCAATCCATTCTATTTCAACAAGACAGCATTAACCTTAAAGACAACAATGGCAGGCAAAGAAAAAGACATTACAATTATTGTAGATAATGGTCAGATCTTTATGTTACAGGTGTATCATAATATCTGTTCTTACAGATATTCTTTCTTTTGTCATGTCACTGACAAAACCAATCCAACACATAAGCAGAGATAAAAGAAAAGAAGGAAATAACATATATGTGCATGTTCTTGGCACTTAGAAATGAAAATGGTGTGAGATGTCTGCTTAGACGTAGACACATCATAACCTCCTTGATCCATTATATAGAAGACAGAGGGGCACAGAGCCTTTCATAAACCTCAGTGAGGGTCAACTGTCAAGCTAAAGACAAAGCAAATGCTATAACAATTGATTGTAATGAAGTAATGCAATGTTCTGTTGATGTTACACCTGATCTTGTCACATTTGCATCTATTGTGTAGTGGAAGATTTATCGGTACACTTGAAACATTGAGAACAAATTGTTTACAAAAACATATGCACACAACTGCTGCTGATGGCTGCTAACATGTAGAGGAGCTGACAACTGACAAGAGTGTTCTATCTCTTGTTGACCACTTGTCCACTGATAACCCATTGTATGGACTGACATTTCATTAGTGAACAGAGAACAGGACTCCAAATAAATGCTGATGTGTCTGTGTCTGCTAAATGTTTAAATAAGCTATTTAATAATATCATTTCAATAATAGATTTTTTTCTTAACACATTGGCCATATCCATCTAATTAAGTGACAATATGTCCATTTGTTTACAGCTTGTTTACATTGCTGGCAAGTGTCCAAAAAAGTTAGCTAATCCTTAAGATTAAGATTTAAATTTGGAAATGTTTTTTGGTGTTGGATGAACAACATACACTATAGCTACCCTTTGAAATGTCAAGGTATTTACATTTTGAGAGTCAAAATTATAGATATACTTTGCCATTAATTTATTCCCAGTTGAAATTTGTCATTGGAGGCCACCAGGAAAATTATGACAAATTGATCCACACTTCTCTCAGTATTAGTTGTTGCTAAGTTTCAAGGCAATATACCCAAGGTAATGCCTCGGCCATTCAAAAAAACAGCTTGAGCTTGAAAGGTCCTTAAAGGCCCAATTTAATAAACTCCTTTCCTTGAGTGATGGAGTCCTACGTGAACACAAGATTTTATGTCCATGGTCAGAACAGTTGAGGTTATTTCACAAGGGAGATATCTGCAGTCCATTTTTTTTGTTTTGTTTTGTCTGTGCTCTTCTTATTGGTTTTTAAGTGGGTGTGGCCCAGCTGGAAAAGGTGATGTCACATATTTAGGATTTAGCAGCATTTCAATCAGAGTATGCTGACACATCCTTACAGTCCTGATGAAGCTGAATTGGGTTGCACCAACCATTACTAAATCCATTAGTCAATTAGAACATATATAATTTAATGGGTCATATATTAGAAAGCTAATGTTAGCTACTCTGTTAACTATATACCACTTATACCTGGCAGTTACTGTATGCAAATATGTAGTAACAAATAATACCAACAACAAAATTCATTTTGTGTAGTGCAACCAGTTTTACTTATTTATATAGTAAATATGGTATGACCATGCAAAGTCTGAATTTACAAACAGGTACTGCAACTGGCTCCAGATTAGCTGCTGTGTTAAGCAATCAATAGATAATAGCTACTTTGAATGTAGTTTTTGCATTTTCTGTCTGAATATAAGCTTAAAGAGAAATAATTAAGAGTTGAGAACAATGCAACAATGAGAAAGGGGAGTCTCATGGATGTTTTTATAAGCCTGTAGTAGTTCTTGGTTTGTTTGTTTTTTAATTTTATTTTATGTATTTACTTTGTTAAAGCCGGCAGTAGTGCATTTGAGTGAAAATACATTATCATTTCTAAAAGAACACATTTTCTGTGGGATAGGTGCAAAGTGAGAAATAGAATAGTATATAATGGCATAGTATATAAAGACACACACACAGACACACACAGTGGGACATACTGTGGTGCTATGAGTCAGTGAACACTTGTTAGTGGTCAGACTTTTTTCCCTCCAGTTGGCATGAGCCTCCTGTGACTCAGGGAGACTTGTGGACCAGGAGCCGGAGTGAACAGCAGTGTCAAAAATCCTCCAAAAGCTGTGGGAAGAAGACACAACTTGTATTGGAAAGCTTTTCACAGTATCACACCAAGTGAATCAGAGTGTACATCAGTGGGGTTTTTTTTTTATTCCTGTGAAAAATAAAAACGATCTCGTATGTATCCAAAGTGGACTTTCATCACTCTTTTCCAGCCCGGGATCTTAGTTAATCTGCTCACCTCAGTCACTGTATTGAAAGATTCCTCTGGTGGTGGAGAGCACTGACAGGTTGTTTTGAGTCTCGACTTTGGAGTTCATTTACAACCAGTCAGGAGCAGGAGTCCTGGGGGAGCCTGATGATTTTTGACATCCGGACAAGCAGATGTTCAGAGGACATGAATAAAACATACGGCCCATCTGACCACAGACCAGAGGCTTTCCGAGTGTCTAATGAAATATGAGGCGTGATTTCAATTCACACACACACTCAAAATCCCTTTGTCAGTAAGTGTGATGCTGCATGAAATATGCATGACATTTATGTAGCCTGACCTGGGTGGCTAAGCAGGGTTCAATTGTGGTTATGACAATCAAAGCTGAGACAGGTTTGTCAAACAGTTTGTGTGGTGAATGGAAAGGAAACTGAATGGACCTCTCATTACCAGCCAGGAATATAAACAGGAATATTATGTGACCACTGACACCCACATGTTTATCAACTGATAAAACACTATGTGCATTGGAAACCTGCACGTCCCTAAGTGCTTTTCACATGTTCTGCTGTCTTCGAATTTGCGTGTTTATTTTTCTTTTCCCACAGAAAAGCCAGTGAAAAGGCTAGGCTCAACAGTTCAGCTCAGCAGTGGGGGGTAACAGGATGCGTTACCACACCACCCACTCAAAGCTGGTCCTGTACTGTATTTTAGACGGAGAAGCAATCACAGTCGTTCAGGGTGGGTTGCATACTGGAGAGCAGGGCTTTCCATTCAAGTAAAAATCAAGGTGTGATTGGTGATTGTTTGATTTCATTATTTGTTTCAAGTTGATAGGCAAGCGAGTACTTTAAGACCTTTTTTTGATTTGTGCACCGCTGTTCTTTTCATCTTGCCATTGTTCAGCATTGCAGAAGGGAGTGTTCCACGTTCTCTGCTCGTGTTTTCTTCTGAAAGGATACTGTTAATACAGATTTGTAAATGATTAAAAGCAGCAAGGAAGCTCTCTACAATATGCAGCCTAATTTAAAGCAAATACAAAGACATACAAATAAAGATTCTGACTATTCAAAGGTTCAAGTACACTCCAGTTCATTGGCAGACTGAAAAAAGTAGAGAAAATAAGAGACCCTGGATGCGAATTCATGAATTACAGTTGAGAATTTATGAACACAGGTATTGTATTCATCTATTGGCATTCTATTTTTATTTTATTTTTTTTGTTACTTTCATGAAACAAGATTAAGGCATGTGGCACTTTGACTATTTTACTTGTTCCACGTGTATCTGATGCAAATCACCTTTTTAGGTACTACCAGGTATTTTGCAGAACCCTGTTTCATTTGTATTGATTCTAGAGCATCTTATGATGATGTCTGACCTTCAAATTGTCCTCTACATATAGCATGTCTTCGATGGGGACACATTAAACAGTCAGTGGTTTCCCACTGTTTAATCTGGAATAGTAAGAGCTAAGTAGTAGTAACACGCCAAGCTGTGAAGCAAGCAAAGGCAAGAAGACAGAGACATCAAGCTAGTAAATATGGATGTATACAATAAAAACTTCAAACTTTTGAAAATCTGCTTTGCAAATGTTTCTTGAATAGACAAATGCATTCAGCACATTTGTCAGACCTCAAGGATACACACAATGAGTTTTTGCAAGTAACCCCAAATATAAGCATAACTTGTTTTTACAAGAAAACACCACAGGGCACCCTTATAATTCTAAACAAAAAATACCCAATGAGATGCATTTTTTCCAGTGTGTGTGCATTTCACCCATCAGTTAACTTGCTGGTATTACAGTGATTTTACACTACCAAACAAAAATACCACAGAGTACACAGAATGCATTTAAGATTCCTTTATTTCCATCAGCTTTGATTTGATTATTACAAGTTCACCATGACAAGGCTGCTATAGTTTACATTTTGCCATTTATGACTGCAGCATTTCTTACAGATTCAGCTGAAAGATCATTTTTTTCTTCTCTGCAGTGTCTTTCTGCCAAAAATGTTGTTCCTTTTAACAGTCTGTGAATAAGATGTTGACTGATGGGTTGCATCCTGTGAGATGTCCGGCTAGAAGGTCTATAGAAGGTCTTACTATTTTTTCAGATGAAGAGAAGTTGATTACTCTACAACTGCTTATTAGAAGCTACAAGGGGAAAGGTCTGGGCAGCTTAATAAAACAGAAAGTACTTGAAATACACTTACACATACATTTCAGAAATATGCCAATCTGGAAAAAACTGTCTGAATTGTTATGTGATTTTACTTCAGTCACTTTAAAAACAAAAAGAAATTCAGAGATGTGGGCAGTGATGCAAAGCATCTGAATCCGGGAAATTGATTTTAGGGTCTGACTAACATCAATTTTTAAAGGCCAATGCCAACATTTTTAGACTTACAATCTTTCTGAGTCGCTTTGGGCCATTTCTCAGATCACAATTAAAATTTGTCCTCCACATTGTCACATCATTTAGTCACTTGTGCACATCATAGAAAGCTTTCTCCTTCTTTAGAACAAAGTGCAAATGTATCATACTGGTTGTCTGTTTATTAGTTTTAAAATATGCCTAAAGCATGATTAGTTCACAGTGTAAGCAATTATATGAAAAATGGCTGAACCAGCTGTCACTATAAATGTTGAGATGTTAGCTATCGACAGGGCACTGAAAAGACCCCAGAGAAGGAGCTACAGTATACCACTATGTACATGTAAAACATCCATGTGCATTCTGTAACTGTACAACATAATGTAGTAACATACAGTTTAGTTAGTGTGACCTTTACACTTTTGCTGTGGTGAAAACCATGCAACACATTTGATGTATTTGTATCTAGTTCAAAATGAAAATCCTTGTAATTCATAAAGCTTTTCGTAAGATTTTGAATCTCCTGGGATATAGCATATAATGGAACTGGAATCAACTGAACCACTTCACAACTTCATATACCTGAATGAGGCTGGCTTCAACTTGGCAGAGTCAGAGGGCGTTGGTCAAAAATATCATCAGCCACAGAGCTGATGTGGATGTGCCAGGCCAAGAGGACGGAACACCGCTACATGTGCTGCTATTTCAAAACATGGTGTGCTAACTCGAATTTCCATTACAGGGCCATACAAAGCACAGCATCTCCTCAACCTCTACAGGGAAGCCTTAACCCAGTGGAGGAGTTCTGCTCAGCATGGTTAGGGAGGGTATACAATCGCTGGCCACAGACTCGGATGACCCCCACTACCTGCTGTGGATGCAGCACGTGAGGACATCACAGCAAACACCCGCAGAGGCTCAATAAGACATTCTAGCAGATTCTCTCTGTGCTACACTGATGTCTGTTGTGATGTGGATGAGAAACTGTGGCCTTATGGATAGAACATCAGGTGGTTGTAGAAACAGCTTGTACAGGTCTCCCTGAGGGATGCTACCTATGTTTCTAATTTTATAGGGTTTTTCTTCTTCTTCTGTGCCATGTAGTGCTGTAAAAGTCATGTCTTATTCTTTTCTCTATTGCAATGACACGATCTGTCAACATATCAAGGTACACTCACTCTGATGGCATTGACATGTTCACACAATATTTACTTTTGAGAGAGAAACTAAGCATTTTGAGCAAGTTGTGGGCTTCTGCATGTGATCCACTGAGTGGTGCTGTTTGGACCAACTGGTTGACTGACAAATGTTAGGGATGATTCAAGGGACTGAGAAAAACTGTCATGAGCAGCTGACCACCATCATATCACAACAGAAATCCCCATAGCAGCATTTAATTAGTATGTAAAAATGGTAGGCATCTTTTATTAGCACCCTAAAATTGAAACAAGGAAATTCAGTAAAGTCTTGTTGACCTTTGGCAGTATGTGTAACTACAGTGTCTCGAAAGAGATGCCCTGCATTCCAAGGGGTTTTCTTGCTCACAGTAACTTTTTGTATTGCAACCTGGAACACAGGATTACAACAAAGGATTATAACAAAACCAAATCCCCCATGCAATAAATAAATAAATAAAAATAAGTAGATTGATTTTCATCGAGATGTCAATCGATGCACTGTTTCACTGATGGCATCAGAGGGCGGAGTGTCACATTTTCTGCCGATGAGATTGAGCGGCAGCGAGGGGCTTAGTGGCAAATACAATCGAGGAGTGTAAACATACCGAGGGCCGCAAGAGGCCGATCAATGCCTCCAGTCTGGGATTGATTAATTACCCCAAGAAAGAGACTGAGGTGTGAGGGCACCAGAGAAACCTGATCAGAACAAGATTTATCACCCAATCTCTGTACCATCACTCCCTCCCTCTCACTGTTTTCTCTTCTTTTACTTTTTTTTCTCCAAACGTGCCCTTCTCCATTTACTCAAGTGTGTCATGTGAAAATGTGAATGACTCTTTCACATGTTGTAGAGGTTGAAAAAAAATAGATAAGGAGCTCATTTACGGTAACCTTAACCTACATTTTCAAAAGATATAAGCTGCAAATATTAAAGAAAAACTGTAAAAGCCTACTGAAAAATTAACATGTATATATTATTATGCCTCTTTCTTTGAATAATCATTAGATTGTCCTCCTTTAAATTATTATTTTAATCTTGTGGGTCTAATCTAATCTCAAGGTCCACATACAGTACATTGTCCAAAACTTTTATCTGATCCGATGAAAGAGTGAGATTTTATTTCATGATGAAATGAGTGTTTCAGCGTCAGCGTAAGATAAAATTTCACTTTTTTGCAGTTTTTTGGGGGTTTTCTCCAAGGTACATGAAATGAATAGTTTTACACTTTGGGAAACATATTTTCTTTCCCCAAGATATGACATACTTTAGGAGCAAGACTAGCCATGGCCCAGTGTCCAGTCTTTATGCTAAGACAAAATACAAGCTTATATGTAACAGTAATCTTCTCATCTAACTCTCTGTCAGAACGCAAACTAGCATTTTGTCAAGGAACAAAGTGGGATTCCAACCCACAAAGCAGACTCAAAGACAAGGACAGAGTTTGAGGTTTTAATCAGGATTAGGCTGATACATGGGTAATCAGCAACTCAGGCAAAGGTTACCCTTAGCAGGCAAAAGGAAAATAAAGAAGGCAAACTTGGTCTGGCATAACACTAAGGGGAATAACTAAGATATGCTGGACCTCACATGACAATAAAGACCACCTTGAGACAAGTGAGGGGAAAGAGAAGAAGACTGGCACTTAAATACTCTAAGGCGGGGGGGAGACAATGACACACAGGTGAAACACGTTAGGGCGTGGCAGGAAATCACACAGGTATGGAAGTTGAGAGAATGTGGAAACAAGACAAGACCATTGGTTACCAAAAAGGAAACAGAAAATATGAAAGACAAAGAAATAATGAATTCAGGGAGTTTTGTGACATATTATTATAACTACTCCTTTGATGTGCCTCTGAAAAACATAAACATACAATGCAGCCTTTGTTGATGTAAATATAGCCATCTATTATTAGATGCATTAAAGTCAATATGTCTCAAAAGTCACAACTGTAAGCTACAAATGAAACAAAATTCAAGATGTTAATAAGTTAGCTATAGAGATTCTGGAAGGTAGTTTTTGCAACCCTCGAACAAAGAAAGGTTTGCTGTTTCCCTCTGTTTACAGTCTTTATGCTTAGCCAAGTTATTTGTCTGACTTCAATTTCCTCTAAAGTTGTTATTGCTGTCGATGGTTTTGTCTTTAGGTTTGTGTTTTGTACAGAATAAAACTCAGAGAGGAAAAAAACAATAGGGAAACGAATCAGGCTCACATTCAGAAACAACCATACATATGAGAGAGGAGGCAGACCTCTCTCTCTTTTGCCTCAGATGTATAATTACACAACAACCAAATGCAAATCATTTTGTTCAATGTGCTGATTGCAACAACAGAGTTAAGCACAATGTAATGTGGTAGTGACATGTTGTACCTTGAAAACAATGTTGTTTCTGATTGGAGATACTGATGGTGTCGTCTGACTGATTTACACTTTCCACAATGCATCAGTACGTCTTAAATGCATCATAATGATAACATGCAGGACAAAGACGGAGGCGGCCGAGATCATTTCCTGCTTCTACTTACCTTTTGTAGATTCACTTGTTACCAAATTGGAGAAGTTGACCTCACACAATGGCGACCCATCACTACTCTGTGGAAATTCTCCTGACATGGTAAGATCTCAAAGTTGCTAACTTCAAGCAGAGATGTGGACTTCAGTCAGTGTGACTTGGACTCAAGGCAACTCAAGTCACTGTTTTGAGGACCTGACGGAAAATAACGACTTTGTATGGAGACTTGGAATTTAATGACTCAGAGACTTGACTTGACTTGACTTGAGACACAATAACTTGAATGACTCGTCTGTGTTGATTTTATGTTTTCAGTTTTTTTTAATGATTAAGTGAAAGGAACTAATTAAAGGTTAGGATTTTATATAGCTTTGGTGTTGTTCTTTTGTGACATTTTTTTCCTGTGGAGTGACCCTTCATTTTCATACTAAACACCAGCCAAAGTTGCCAAAGACTGTCCATACATGCAGAATATTGAACACAAAATGACTGCCAGTTCACAAATGCCAGTGAGTGAAGCTGTCCGAGTCCATCATATGAATCTCCTCATGTAAGACAGTGGATGAAGGCTGGTCATTGTCATAACCATGAAAGGCACATGACAGCACTGATGTCTGATACCTGATGCATGACCGTCTCCGTCGCCCTACATCCTCACACGAACTAATGATGACCTTTGATTCCCAAAAGATGTCGGGGGATGAGAGGGAAAAAATGCAAACGCACCCAATTAATTTAGGGTGAAGAGGACTGGAACGTGCGGGCATGTCATGCCACTGGAGTGACTGGTGAGGAGCTCCAGGAAAGACAAAGCTCAGTATAATTAGGATTCAGGAAGCCCTTTGTCAGAGATAATTAAAGCTGACAGCCACTGCAGAGTCGGGAAGAAGAGGGCAGAAAACCCCTTCAAACTACAAGCTTCACTTTAACACACCCTCTACGTGGTCTTTCAGTCTCTATACATCACACACACATTGGCACACATAACCTGCAGTACCATTCATCATCCCAGCTTGCTTGGAAACTGCATACTAGGCAATAAAACAGATGACAGATTAATAGACACAATAAAAGGCAGTTGTGGATATCTACACATCCAGCCTTGTGAGCCCCAAATTGGGCTGAATAATATCGTTATTAGAGGTGACAGTTTCAGCAGTGTGCAGACAGCTTACATCTCACCCTCTCTCACATCTGCGAGCTCACCCTTTATCACTGAGGTGGATATTGTCCCAAATTACTTCGCTAATTATCTGTTTGGTTATAACAAATCAAGGATCTAATTTGGGGGGTAGGGTGTATTTGTACCAAAAGTTAATGTGTTCTTCCTTTACCCCATCCCTCCAAGTTTCAAGAAAGTTTCAAGAAAATTGGTTCAGTAGTATTTGCATAATCCTGCTAACAGTGGTAAAAAATGGATGTTACTGGATAATGGCAAATTGAATACTCATTTTAAAGCCGCACTAAACACTACTGATGTATTAACAATGGATCGCCATGCCAACATAATCGTTTATGTCGAATACGTAGACAAATTTTGTGGAATGTGTTGATGCATTCATCCCAAATGACAGCATCTGCCACTCTGGGGTGTGCTGAAAAAGAGACCCGATCATCGTAAGCATGGGAATTCTTCAAACAACTGATAAAATGGTGCACTGACTTGTTGGATTTTCATAAAGATTGGTGTAAGGATGGGTCATGTGACAAGGAAGAACCCAATCAGTGCGAGAATCGAGACTTATTTATCGTAATAAATGGCAGAATATAGTGTACAGTGAGAGAGCCAGCATGCATCCACCTCACGAAGGTGTGAACACATAATGAATGTAAACAGCAAGTTTTAAAAGCATAAAATAATCAATATGTTAATTGAAATTTTTTTTTTTGAAAGAGCAGTGGATTTCATCATCTGTTTTCGCTCATTGTTTTGGTTTTCCAGTCTGGAAAAGAAACTGCTAGTGGACATAGATGAACATGTAGCAGATATGGATTCATATATTAATCAGAAACAAAACTAAGCTAAAGTGTCAATATTAAATCCAGGTGGCCAGAAACAACATGTTCGTCACAACTGTATAAAGTGGTAATATGTCACAGCTTCATTTTCAACTTGTTCTTCTGCCCCTGACCAAAGAAAATTGATTAATTTGCCTTATAGACATAATCATTAACTTGTAACTTGCATGTGTTAAGGTCTTGATTTACTTTTGCAATAAAAAACACTTTCATATTTTATATGTTGTGTAGCAGTAGCTCAAATAGACTAGAGGATATAAAAGTCATGAAGTCAGTGGAGTGACTCACTAATGTCAGTTAAACAGTAATACATTATTTTAAATGAGTAACATTTTGTGAAGGGTACGCTCTCCTTTGACCTTAAGTAGTGTAATGAATACAGATGCAGAAAATGATTAACCACTGTACCTTTGTACATGTTTTAGACAGTTTCTTTTCAAGTGTCAGACAAACTGTCACTGCCTAATGCCTCCCATCATGAAAGCATGAAGATTTGAAGACATAATGTCAAATAAAGCATAATGTGACATTTTGTGACACATCTTTACAGTCTAAGGATATGACCTGCTCTTGACCTGGCTTTCTTATAAACTCTTTACCCATCTGAAAGCTCTTTTCAAAATAAAGAGACAAAACATGGACGATTACGCTTATTTTAATTCTACAAAATCATTTCTGAATCATGCATATCAGACCTTCCGGTATATCCTTCCTGTCAAGTAAAGCCTGCAGGAATATGTTAGCCAGTTGTCTACCTACGCAAGCGTTTTAAGCAACATCGCATTTTCTTCATTTGTACCTTTTTTTCAAGCTTGGCATTGACATAGTATATCTCCCATACTCACATATACACAGACCTACAGTAATTACACCTTTCAAAAGTGGAACATTTGATGAAAGCCAAACTTTTTGAACTAAACAGACACACATCTCCCGATTAATTTCTTCATTTCCGGTCTTGTTTTCTGACACAAAGCAGTTTTTCGTACCATCCACCAATGTCCAAATGAAAGAGCTGTAGAGGCTGAAGTGCGTCATCATAGAGACCACTAGAGCCGTCGTAGAGAAGGCACTTATTAGTGACAGATAAATTGTGGTTGGCTGAGTTCTTTTTGTTGTGGTTGGTGAACTCCTCTTCCCTTTGTGAATGGAGGAAAAACAAGATGGGGAAATCTAAGAATACTGGTTGGTGAATTTCTGGTGGAACTCCTTGACTTTGCTCAGCAGGATCTGCAGCTTGTCTTTCGGTGGCAAGATGGTCATTCTGGACGGGAGAGCAGAAGGGATGAAAGACCAACATCAACTTAACTGAGTGGTGTTACTGCATTAGTGAGTTAATTAATGAGTTACAGATTATTATGGACTTCGAACAACCACCTACGAATTATATTAGCCTAAATGTTATTCAATAACTCTCTAAGTATAAAAGGATAATGTGTTGATTAATGACAATCACACGCTTTAAAATATCACCTTCTTTAACCTGAGCAAAAACATTTCCCCTCAGCCGCTGATTTACAAGTAGTTGTTTGCTTATAATTGGTTAGTAGCAAAAATAATTGAAG
The DNA here is from genome assembly GCA_016785225.1 of Psettodes erumei. Classification (NCBI taxonomy): domain Eukaryota; kingdom Metazoa; phylum Chordata; class Actinopteri; order Pleuronectiformes; family Psettodidae; genus Psettodes; species Psettodes erumei. The sequence goes on along the minus strand of JAFBJZ010000856.1, from coordinate 957,168 downwards.
AAAAAAAAAAAGATTTTTATTGCAGTGCTATTGTATTAAACCCCGTCACCCATTATGTTTACCTAATAAATGGACAAGCGAGTGTATTTCACAACAAAGAAATAAGCACCTAATTTAGAAGATAATTTGATTAATCAATTTGTCCATCAATAATCAAAAAAACATACTCCCAGTAAAACATCTTATGAGTAATTTGCCAAGCAAAATGCAGCAAATGCCGAGTAAGTGACTGAATATGTTTTGGTTTTGTGGACTTAGAGTTGGATTGAAAAAAATTTTAAGACGGGCTCGAGGAAATTGTGGGGTCATTTTTTTCTCAATTTTCTGACAAATCAAACAATTCACTGTTTCATCGAGAAGATAATTAATCCATGCAGTGTTCTGTACCTGAAGTGGTAGGTTCCATCCTTCTGGCCGAAGCCACTTCCAGGCACGAGGCAGATCCCTGTCTCCTCCAGCATCTTCATGCAGTAAAACATGTCTGGCTGTTGACCCGACTCCTAACAGAGGGGAAAAGGGACATGTTAAGCTATTTGAGCCTTAATATTCTGACAGAATGGGGTTATTTCAAATAGTAAGAAATTATTAGAAATTTAGCAACTTTTTAAGTGCAATTTTGCTGTGACTACAGTATTAGCTATATTTTAGAAAAATCTCATTATAGCCTTAAAAATATCTATCAATCTTAATAATATAATTTCTTTTAATCTTTGTTTCTTTTATATTGCAATGCTGAAGGAGCCCGAGACCCAAGAGTTTCATTGCCATGACAATAAAGAACCTTGAACCTAATACGTTCTGTATCCACTCCGACATTTCCTTCCTCTCTGCATTCTGCTTTTGAGTCATGATTTACATTAAGTAGGAATGATTTTCAGTTTGCAGAAAATCTAATCAATTTAAAGTAGAAGTGGTCCAAAGCAGAGCAGAAACAACTCAACCAACAAGTGTCCTTCAGCTTTGAGAGAGGACATTAGGAATTTTTTTCAGAACTAAAAAGGTTACTGAAGGTTGATATAAACAAAATCAAAAATAGATGGGCTCTAATTTGAAGTAAAATCATTCTAAAATGTATCAATATTTCCTCGAGATCAAAAGCTTTTGGAAAACGTTTTTCTAAATGATTTTCTTTTGACGAAGAACAAGCTGAATGAAATGCATAGTACTTCTGCCAATGGCAATGTTGACATGAAGAAGCACTGTGCATGTGCATTGTTTTCTGGAAAAGCCCAGCCAAACAACAAGGCATGGTCCAACTGCGGGATCAGGATGGTGAGCAACAGTCAGTGGGATTGATCAGGTGTCAGTAGGTCAGCTTTCCTCTGACCTTATCCTCTGAAAGGCTCATCAGATTCTCAGTGGCTTGGCTCGTCCGCCCTCCCTGAAATTCCTACCGAGCAGTCAACCGCGGACAGAATTGAAACCGCAAGCCATCGGAAATCATTTGTTCCCTTCGGCAAACAGGGATGCACAGTGTACTGGGTTAAAGAGTTATTTAATCCAGCACAGAATTGAGTATGAGCCATTGGTCTTATGTCTTGAGGGAGTGTTGATGGAAAATAATTCCTATATAAGTGTATCCTCTTTTTTCATCCTCTCTCTTTTGCTGCTAATGCTCAATGCCATTACCTTGAAGGCAAAAATACATTCAAATTTGAATCAGTGAAACCTTTACAAGAGGGTTGAGGACTGACCGTGGCCTCTTTGATGGCTTTTTCAGGGATGGTAATGCGAGGGAAGGAGTACATAGCACCCTGCACAGGGTTGCAGCTGATGCCTTGTACAGTGTTGAGAACCTGCTCTGTAAGCCTGGCCTTCTCTGCTAAGGTACTTAGGGTGGCTGTGCGCTCCTGGGTATGGGAGAGAGAGAGAGAGAACAGGATGGAGAGAGAAATAAACCATAGAGAGAGGTCACTCGAATCAGAAAACAGTGGGAACAGCATTTGCGGAGCCTGTGAGGGATTGCATTCATCTTGTGGAGCAGTACCCTGTCCTATCAAGCTCAAGGTGATCTGGAGGAAATCTTAGCCACAGATCCAGAAAATGGTATTTGTAAGTCCTAAAGCAGTGTAAAAATGACCAATTGTGGAACGGGTTATATTTCAGTACCATTAAGTTGTCCCCTGCCTTATTTTATTGGTTCAAAGTGAAATAATGGCCCACTGTGTCACTGGCCAAATGAAGTTTTCTGCTTGAATTTCCACAGGCTTCTGTGAGTTCCACGAGACAGATGAATGGCCATGCCAGATACTAATGCCAATAATAATAATAAACAGATCATATGAATGCCATAAATTAGACAAAGTGTCTTTTTCACACAAGGTTATTTTTCACACCTACATGAGCTTGCCAAGGTTTTCAGAACTGCTCCGTATATACTGTGCACTTCCCAAAGCAGTTTTGCGCGCACTTACGGAAGCAGCATTATGATACAGCGACTGTGATAATGTTTGTAATATGACCCCAGCCATTCAAAACAGTCTCCTACAAGTCACTGAATAAAACATGAACCCCGGCAATGGCAAAGTTTTCATAAAAGAGGAATATAACAGGATATAATCCATATTCACTACATTACAAAGCGGTTTGGGGTTTCACAGAGATTTGAGACAAAGCTTTGTGTAACAGTCTGCATAGTTGCAGTTGAGGCCATTTTAACACAGCAACATGTACAGGACATTACTCTATAAAAGTCGAATGGCCATAAATATGTAAAAGGCTGAACAGTCAAAAGACAGAGGAGCTGTCTGGGAATAATCGATAGACCTTCTGTATCAGATGTTTCCACAATCAATGGCAGAGTATTGATAGTGCATTGCTAAAAGACTGTGTAATCTTACTGGTTGTTTTTCAGATTACTGTATCGGTGAAATCATCATCTATTGCAATCCTGGAGTAATTGAAGAGGGGTGGAGGATCTAAAAATGTGCACCTTCATGAAGTTCTCATATGAAGGCTCGCCAGGCTGCGGAGGGTTGACCACCAGGTCCATCAGAGCCTGACCAGGAACGGGAGGACACAGGCGCACCGACACCAGCTTCGTCAGCTGGGCCTTCACCTCGTCGTCCATGTTGATGATCTCCATGTAGCCTCCACGGAAGCCGCACCTAAGAGGAGAATGAAAACACTGAGACGTGACCGAGCTTCAACAACAATGAAGGTAAAAAAGAGGGTGGAATGAAAGGCAAATCCAGCCAAACAAGTTATAGCAAACACTTCTCCAAACTCGCTGTCAACAGTGCCGTGACAGGGTCTGACAGATTTATCCCAGCATGAAAGCGAGATGACTTACTCTCCCATGTAGCACTTTGAAGTTGAGTGGAAAGATGCCAGTTCCACCGTATTCGAGTACTCGGGCCCCATCTCAAACAGAACCTTCTTAAAGGAGTGGAACTGGCATCCATCGGCGTACACATTATCCTGGTACACCTGGGAGATGGGGCAGAATGAGAGAGATTACTGCGCGAGGTGGACAATAAAGCAGGCAGACAAAGGAGAGGCAGAGACAGGTACCTCATCAGCCATGAGGAAGAGACGCTCCTTTGCTGCAAATCGAATGACATCTTCAATGCACTGTCTGCTCTGAACCTGACCTGTGAAAGAATGGGAGGCTCATGATGGGGAAAGATTTGAAATGGTGATTAAAGGGGCAGTTGCTATGTGTCTCTTTGCTGCCATCTGCTGGCTCCTCTTTGAGTTGCACGTGAAATGAAAAGACCGTACATCTCGGATGCAGAGACTTAATCTTCAATAAGTGACCTTGAAGAAAGACACCATAATCACACAAAGAGAGATGTTTACCAGTGGGGTTTCCAGGGTTGATGATGCACAGGGCTCTGGGGTTGCAGTATTCGCGAGCTTCGTCCAGGGCGCGCTGCAGCTCGTCGATGTCCAGGCTCCAGCAGTTTTCCTCATTAAGGTAATAGTTGATCTGCTCGGCGCCTAGTTCAGCCAGGGCAGCCGAGTACAGGGGATACTGAGGTATGGAGATCATGACGCCGGTTCTGGTCACGCCTTCGCCGCACACCAGCAGCTTCAGCATGGTCTGAGAGAACAGGACAGGGCAGTCAAGACAGGGGATATGCTGCTGCCCTGCACTGCATTACACAGAGAGGTGCTCCTGTTCTAAATATGATGGCCAAAGTAATAGAAACATAACAAAACTAACTAACAAACTGACGACTGAGTGCACGTAAACTCAGCCATTTTACTGTGATTGTATTTTAGAATTATAAAGCAGCTTTGCATTCCATGCCACTTTCCATAAAAACAAATCTTAATTCAAAAAACATGGAAAACAACTGCACCTCTCGCACACTGAAACTTCGACTTTGCTTTTTAAAGGACACAAAAGACACACAGGGTCACAAGTTATAACACAGGATAATTAGTATCTAATTTGAGCAATTTTTGTATGTACGTGTATTCCGTGGTCTCGTCCTTCTTTACTACAAGGGAGCCACATTAACTCCTAGTTTTGCTGGGGGAAAACAAACATACATACGTACAACATGCTTGACAACAGCACAGCAGAGACAGAAAGTCAGAGAGGGAGGTGTTTTGTACCACAATGCCGTCGCTGGCCCCTGTGGTGAGGTAAATGTCGTCGGGGTCGCAGGGCACGCCACCATCCCTCCGCTCGATGTAGCGGGCCACATCCTGACGCACTGAGTCTATGCCCTGACTGGCACTGTAGGAGCCTGAGGGAGATTCACACGGAGACAATGGAGGTTGCTCTGACAAGTCAAAGCCTTAACATAACAAAGCATCACCAGAAAGCATAATTACACACATTACTGAGCATACGAAGGGACTAAAAGGTGGTGATAAGGCAGCCAGGGTGGTAATAAGCATGTTGCGTTTCCGTATATAAAGCATTAAACTCATACACACCCATACTGTTCCCTCCACAGGACTGCAGAATGCGGTGTGCTCTACTTTTAGCATCATCTGGGAATGTGCTGTCATTCAACAGTTCAGGGTAGGAGCACAGTGCCAAGACCTTGAAACAAAGGGAGCGGTGATCACTGCGGGCGTAAGGGATGTCATGCGAAATCAAGCACACACTGCTGCACGAGACATCAAAAACTGATTGACAACCGAGGAGGGGAGAAATTCCTCTCTCTAAGACATTCAGAAGTCAGAGCGGAAGAGCTATATCTGGATGACAGGTTGGGGGGGAGGGCTTAGGAACAGACCTGTCGGAAGAACGTGATTGGCTGCTGTCCCATGGCATGTGCGTCACCAATGTTGGCCTTGATGACCTCAGCAAATGGCTTCTTCATTCCCTGCCGAGTAAAAGCACAGCATACACTGACAATTATGCGCCCGAAGAATGGAAAGTGGAAGCATTTATTCACTTTGTGTACAAGCAGTAATGTCATTACCTTTTCTGAATTTTTACTGCCCATCAGTACAACTGCCTTAAACTGCCCCCCCACCCCCAGCACCTAAACAACCTTGACCCTGCGCCTACACGCTGCTTTAAAAACGCACATAATATTTTCCATAAACATTTAAAGCCAAAAGAGGCTGAGAGCCCAGCAGCTGCAGAGCACACACTGTGTCAGCGGTTTACTCATAACCACTTGCAGGCCTGAAATGCATTGGCTGTACTCAACCAGTTCTCTTCCTGCAAGTGGAGTGTATTATGAAGTGGTGGGAAAAAGTTTCATGGTTGTTTGGGTATCTCGTCCCAAATGTTATCCTGTTATCCTGGGCTAAGATTTGGCACAAGTTCACAAGTGATGCAACAGATTTTTTCTGAAATGCAGACTCCCGACAGAGTTCCTTTAATTTTCTAAAGATTTTCTCAGGAAAGCAAGTTTCACCTTCACTAAACAAAACAAATCTATGCTATACTGCTTTTATTCTTCTCATGCACTCTGATGCCACAGTGAAATGCAATGAATTTTTGACAATTTAAGAAATGTTATGCAAATGTGTTCTACACGGTGAACTGGGTTTACAGTTCTGAGCTTACAAGGTTACACTGTACCAGGGACAGAAAAAAAGAACAACTTAGTGTATTTTCAACAACCTTGAAGGAGAAAGTGTGTGCAAACATGAGAACAATTTTTCAACCTGAACAAACCAGCTTATCAAACCGATGCCATTAACCTTGTGACACATATACACAGAGGCCTTTAACCTGTTAGTGCAGGCCATGAGAGAACAGGACACATGATAGCAGAGCAGCGGTGACCTAAATGTCAAAAATAATTAGGAGAATGTATTACCAAAATCAGGGTGTCATATTAACTGCCTTCCAGGCCAATAAAAAAACATTTCAGAAAGCCAATAGCTTTAGCAGCTGAGACCACTGACAGAGGACAAACAGCAATGCAGGCAGACACACAAACACATGCTGTTAATGCCAGATGTTTGGAACAGGGCGACACTGTGGAGAACCCACAAGCGGAACCGCACGCTCACACCCTGTGGAAATCAAAGCAGCCTGCTGGTTTGATTTGACCAATCCAGTCCAGATTCGGGAAACTTGAGTCTCTGGCTCTCCCATTGGTCACACGTAAGAGGCGTCTCTCGGTCTGGACCAATAACAATACACAGGGAGAATAACACCCCTAGGTTAAAAGAACCGCCCATTCACGGTGGGAATCTTTTAGAAATGACCTGACCTCTGGTCCTGAGAACCGACAAGAAAAGCCTGCACTTTTTTGTCCTCCATCACTGATAAAAAAAAACAGCCCAGCACACAAAGCTGAAGTTGTGGCAGAAGGTTAAACAGTACTCTTGATGTTGAAGCTAAGGCAGTATTTCTTTTTGCTCCCAGGGAACTACAACAAAACATTGAAACAGGCACTGTTGGTGTCATTCAAGCTCGTACTAGCTCTCAGCCAGTCAATACCTAATGTGCCCAAATATCCAGTCCAATCTTATTTGAAATGCAAACTCGCATGGCTTCTACAACTGAAAACATTTTAGTGGTCTGCTTACTGCATTTCATTCTGGCAGAATACATGGAAATAATTTGCCAAGCGATGGCCTTGTGTATCAATGGTCTGTCCTCACAGCATGTCCCATTTCACTATCAGCTAAACTGCCCATTAGGACAAAACAAAGACCATATTGTAACAACCGCCCATGAAGCTTTTTATCTGTGCCCTTGTTAACTGGTACCCTCAGTTGGCTTGAAGTCAGTCTGTTATTGCTCCCTGTTAGGAAAAGCTCTTTAATATCATGGGGAGGAAAAACAAGAGCAATGCCAACACTGGAACTGTAAATGCAGAGCAAAGTTCTCTGCAAACAAGGAGAGGAGGAAAGCAGACAGGCAGAGAGGGGGATCACAGAGAATGTGTGTGTGTTTAATTCCCAGACAAAATAGAGAATACCACTCTGACCAGTTTCCCAAAGTAACCTAACACTGCAATTTGGAAAAGATGGCGCCAGTAAAATAAAGGGGAATGTGTTTCGACGAAACAACAGTGAGTCTTTTCTGTACTTTTGAGACTCTTTGTACGCTGAGAGGACTTAAGCTGATTACTTGCAGTGCATTTTTGCCTCCTGGCTTGGCACTGCACTGTTGAAAAATGTACAATTAACGAACAAAGAAATTTCAGTGCTTCTCTTGTCTTTGAGGGATATGTGATGAATTTTTTTTAAAAAAAAAAAGTTATTAGTGGTTCTAAGAAGTATGTTAAATATCTGCTCCCCTCCCTGAATATCTTGGCTTTTAACCAGTTGAATCCAGCTGCAGTTTCTTCTGCTCTCTGAACATCCAAATATCAACTCGATAACGCCCCATCAACCCCTTACACAGTTGAGGAGAAAATAAACGTCCTACGGAGGGAGGGGGCGCAGCTTCAAATAAGCACTGTGGAGAACAAACAGAACATAAAATCTTTGGCGCTATTGAACCATCTGGTTAAAAAAGGTCACAACTGTCTTTACAGCCCATGCAGGCCCACGCCACTGCGCCTTTCACCTGGGCGAGGGCCTGTTCGCGTGCTCATCCCTTCCTGAGCAAAGCACTCAACAGAAGACAGTTTTTCACACAAGAGTGCACTTGGTACACTAACAGCTGGTTGCCACATCACCACAGACAGCACCAGAGGAAGGGATTGGACAGTGTTTAAAAAACAGGAATGCTCAAATGATCTACAGTGATTTACAGTGTCAATAACTTGAGGAAAATACCTATAATGTCTTGGATATTTAACAAAATGACCATCTCTCATGACTTAAATGCTGGACACGAGATGAGAGCAAAATAGAAAATCATTTCTTCAAACAATTTGAAACTACACTTATTCTTTTCTGTATTCAAGTAAAAAATAATAGAATAGTGGACAGAGGAGCTGAGTTGGACCGTTTGGACATCTGAAATCGTTGGAGGTTGACTGACACAAACACAGATAGTAGAGTGGACAGAAAAAACACAGTCACATAGTTTAGACTATGGACTTTCACCTCTCTCTTAGGTCTCTCCATAAACAAGCATGATTTAAAAAAACAGGATGATGAAAAAGTATGACTAAAAGAAACAGGGATTAGAGATTAGAAGACATGGTGACATTTGTGGGTAGAGTACATGTACAGGATTATATTATAACCTACACAATGTCTAACATGATCACCCTCATCAGGAAATGACTGACTAACTGATGGACTTTGATATGAGTGTGTTCATGCGACCCAGCAAGCAGTAACACATAAACAAAAATACTTTTCTATTAATGTGAATGTTTAGGTGGTGCTGGTGCTGACAACACAGCTCGTAAAGGGAACTTGCTCATATGCAATTCAGACTGACAAACAGACTGGATTCATATTTTGTGTAAAAAACAACAACCCCAAAAGACCAATTTCCATTTAAGGTACAAAAGGATTCAAAACTGCTCATTGTGGCAAGAGGAGGATGACTTAAACATCAATTTCCCCGTCTTCTGATTCACATACAATAAAACTGCTCTTGGAGAACTTCAGTCATTTGTCTTGTCATGTCCAACATGCTGGGCAGCTGGGCATGTGTTGGCCCACTACAGATAGACTACACTCAGGTGGTGTCGGCGCAGTAGAGACGGGACGTGTACAAACCTCTGACAGCTCCCTCTCCAGCTCCACGGCCCGCTGCACGATGGGCCCCCGCACGGCGTACTCCACCTTCTTCACCGTGGGGTTCATGGTGTCGATGGTCAACACCTTAGCCCGGGACACCACTCCATTTTCGGACATTTTCTCTTTGGGGAGTCCACGCCGCGTCGCGCTCAGACTCGATAGGGCCCTGGCGGGAGAGGAGGGGGACAGAGTGGGAGAGGTGAGTGAGCGCACCCTGGCACCGCCGCCGGGCCGCCGCGCTCCACCGCCGCCGCCGCCGCCGGCCACCAACTCGTTTCCCCCCCGGCTAAAAAGTCGGACGACTTCTCTGGACGACAGCAGCTGCATCCGTGCGGCTGACATATTGCGCGAATTCGCTCTACAGGTTGGGCAATTATAAAGGCGACAGTGGCGCGACCGCGATGTGCACCGAAAGCCGGTTGCTTCACTCGCGAGGAGTGAAATCCAAAAAGTTGTGCAAACTGCAGCCGCCGCTCCTAAAACTGAGCGAGCGCTCGGACCTTTGAGCTCTGCTCAGCTGATAGCGCTAATGGGCTAATCGACGAGAACTCTATCTGAGGACCCGGTCTACATCCGCACACGCCGCCCGAGCGTCTTCGCTCTGGAAAAAAAAAATGGGGGGGTACGTCGCCTGCACACATGGCAACGCCGCCACCAGCGAGCGTATCCCTCCCCTTTGCGTGGCTTCACGTCCACCGTTATCCCACCCCCGCATCTCCTCCGTCGGCTCCACGCACCGTGAGGCTGTCAGTCAGGGTCGGTTCTCCGGTTACTGAGCCCACACTCGGACAGAATGCGACCAGCGGACACGCTGCTGCGTCCGACTTCGTCCCGAACGCACTGAACCAGGCCTCACTTTTTTTTGCCCCTTTTAAAAGAAAAATCCTGAGTGCTCCATGCGGTTTGGGAGGAGACTTAAGGATACTTTGCAAACAAAACGGTTATGAACGCTCCTCCTATGTGGAGTGAACTTAAACTTCCCCCAAGGTCCTTGGTTAACCCCATCAGAATAATTCCATATTATAAATATATATCACTGTAATCCCAAACGTCTAAAAATCTGAACTTGGTGGCTTCAATGGAGAACAATGAATCTAGTGGTGGAACTTTCCCACAGGTTTACATTACTCAATGGGATTATACTGAAGGAACAGGGCCAGGCCCACTGGCACTGGTTCGACTGTCACATCTCTCAGGTTGTGCAGGCACAAGGAGCACGGAGAGCAGAGCATCTGATGAGAACTGGGATTAGGCGCTACTTACTGGGATGTCACTGATCCGCAGTGTGACTCTCAGTGAAACTCTGCCTTCACACTGAAAAGTGAGAGAGTGACAGGGTACTTGAAATTGCCAGGGCAGACAGACACAAGACAAAAACACAGCAGTTATCATGACCAGGAGCATTCATTCAGTAAGGATGTGATGGGTTGTTGGGTGTTTTTTTTTTGCATATTTATGTATAAATTATAGAACAGAATTCCTGCCACATATTTTAGATATATATTTCACTATCCCTTTGAATATTAATATCAAAACCTTCATTTGCTTCATTTTTTTGGGTAAGTGGTTTATTTACTCTTATTTGCAGCTGCACACATGAGTTTTGCAATAAAACGGCCAACCAACAGAGCACAAACATTATCAGCGGTGGGAAAAATGTGAATAAACCACTCAGTGATACAAAGATCCATAGAACATAAGTATATTTAGGATCCAAACTGGAGCAATCAAATAAATAATTTCATCTTCCTTTTTCTTTGCAGCCAAATGCTTGAAAATGTCAAAGCAACAAAGAGCAGGCACTTATTTATCCCAGTGTAACCTTTTCACATGATACATTTTGAGATACAATATAATCCGAGTGCTAATTTTGGTATTTCGTTTTGCCAGCAGAATTTGAACGGAGATCTGCCCAGTTTTCATTGCCATTGCAGAAACAGCCCTGATGCCAGTGAAGTTAGACACAATTGTGAAACAGTAACCTACCATTTAAATGCAAAACAAAGCTAAGAGGCGTTCACATTGGTATGGCTCTTTCAACTCTTTTCATACTTTTGTTGGCATTAAATAAGCAGCAGCAGTTTAGTGAAAATTAGATCAACAGTGTTTTTCTTTTCTACTGATCCTCTCTGACAAGTGGTCAGTTAACTGAACTGTAGATCTGTTAGTCAACATGTCATTTCATGTGTTTGCAGTCATCAGTAAAGATGTACAAGGACAAGAATAAATATCAACAGTGAATTGGCATTACAGGTGAATATCTGGTCACCTTTTTAGTGATCTATTATTAGGTCAAATAATGGGTAGGTATACGCAAAACTGAGATGTTATGGCAGAGTAAACTGTTCAGTTAAAACCCAGTGGCTGCAACTATATCTGCGAGAGTCTGTGTGGCCACCGTGCGCAGTGCAAAGGTGGGGACTGATGGTGGGACAAGCAAGAAGAGCTGGTGCTGCGCTGTCTGAAGTCCAAAGCTTTTGCACTCCTCTGTGACTAAGTAGCACTGTAGCGGCTGGTGGGAGAATCCGAGGGCAAAGTCTTCAGTGTTGCTCCTCTGAGCCCTCTCCTCTGGGGAGACACACATCGTCTCCTCCTGGCTGAAATAGCGTGTGGTGCTGAAGATGTAGAACAGCTTCAGCAGCTCCCAGCAGCGGGCCTTGGAGGGTAAAGGAGGGTGACCAGGCAGATGACTAGTGGGGGTCCTCACACAGGAGACTGACCGACGAGTTTCACGGTTAATGAGAAGAAGTGCCAGCACATCAGGGCGAAGGGATACAGATGCCGGTAAGCAGCGCTCTCCAACGGCCAGGCAGTCTCTCAGGGTCTCCACCAGGGGTGACCAGAAGCAGCCCACCAACCCTCTCTCGGCACTGTGCAGGGAGGGGGTGGGACCGCACAGCACACACACATCGGCGCCGGGGAGCAGCTGGAAGCGGAGCAGGCGATGGGCCACCGTGGGGCTGCCATGAGGAAGGAAAACTGGGTAATCGCAAGAAGATGATCCAGAGGCAGAGAGGGACCGCATCAAAGCAGCAAGCAGCACCACTTCCTGCGGTGCGAGGCGCCACCATTTCTGAGTTGCGGCAGCTATTCGCCCGTGGACAATAAGGCAGCCAAATTCGCTGCCTGCGGCCTGAGCAAAGCCGTCCACGGCCTCTTGAAGGAGAGCAGGGTTTGGAGGCAATAGTGAATCAGCGCAGTGTGTCAGGTTACCCAGGATGCCTTCTTGCCTGTCGTCCAACAGCTGATCAATGAGGCTGAAGCAGGACCGCAAGTCTCTCTTCAGCCTCTCGACATTCCTCATGTTGGCCAGCTCATCCTGCCCCAGCACCAGCACCATGCAGTTCCACACGTTCTCCAGGAGGCGTTCTAAACGAACACGCTCATCTCTGCTGCCACCCGCACGACCTTGTCCACCTCCACACACAGCGATGAGCATCACGCTGTCCTGGAAGACCCTCCAAACCACCTTCCCCCCGCCATCCGTCTCACAGCAAGACAACGCCACTCCCTGACCGCCTCCAAACATGTGAACACCATTCAGGGAGCCGATGACAGAGAATGGCAGCTGTTTGGAAGTGCCCCTTGTGAAAAGGGGAACCCCGCTGCTGGCTGTGAGGCAGATGAGCTGCGTTGACCCCTCCTGGAGCATCATCATGGGGTTTAGCTAGCTGTGCTTCAATCTTGCATGCACGGTCAACAGACGCGCTTTTCACCTGCAGACAATGACTGTACCCGTCAACCAGTGGTATTCATTAAGCTGTTTGACTCAATGATTGTCATAATCATTAAGTCATAAACCGACCGGCCGGCTAACTGTTGTAGCTAAATCTGGCTCTCGTGTTGCATCATAAAAGAGCACCTCGATGAGACGTTAGCATCACGTACCGTTAAACCATTTTCATGCAGCTGGCTGAACGGGCGCTAACAATGATAAGACAAGAGATATTTTACAACAAATCTAGCTACCATGGCCGGACTGGAAAAAATACCCTCGGCTCGCTACCCACTTGCTTTGTTTGGCTTAATGTATTTAACATGCTAGGTTAACAAAAGAAGTTACCGTCGTTTCCACAGTAACGCTGTCCCATGATTCATTCTTCAGACTGGCGAGGACGGCTGCATTCGGCTGGTCGAGCTGCAGTTACGAGTTGCGAGCTTTGCTGTAACCGCCGAGGGAGCGGGACAAGAAGACCGACCTGGGTTCAGTCCCCGGCACTCATGGAAGCGTTCACATGGACCTGGCGCCAGTCAGCTCACTTCTCGCGAGAGTCGGACCAACCACCGGATAGTGCTGCGATACTGATACTTGATTTTAGTATTTTATTAGCATTTTGTTTATCTTGGTTAGATGATTTTGCCGAATGTGTTAGAACCGGCTGCCTCATTTGAGTCCTGCAAGTTACATTCCCTCTTCGGGGCCCCAAATTGTTTTAGTATTAGATAAATAAATATAACACTATGACATAAAAAAAATCACGTGAACAAATATATAAACAATTACATTTTGAAAGAAAATTAAAGATGATTAAAACTCATGCAATTTTATTTATTGAATACGTTTTCTTTAAGTTTATTTCATACCTTAATATATTTTCATTTCAATATGTCAACATTTTCCCCAATACATGTCACATTTTATTGCGCCACTTATATATATGTTTTTTTGCATATATTATTTTGTAAGCTGTATGTATTGTTTAGTTGCCATGTATTTTTAAGAAGTAAGATTAGACCATGTAACAGTAAACTGCTGTATTTCAACTTTACTAAAGTGAAGTATGGGAGGACTTCTCCCACATCTGGTTGTGATCCTTTACAATACATTTTCACAGTCTAACAGTTTCTCACAAACTGAATTGGCAACTGTGTCCCAAAATAGCTTTAGCCATATCATTTTTTTTTATCTTGTTCTTTTGCTTTCTCCTTTATGATAAAACTGAGGAAATGTAAATCAGAGCTACACATCATTTTTAAAAATATTTGATGATCTAAACCTCTGCTGCGCCCATTTTTTTCCCTCTAGAATACATCAAAAGCCTTTGGGAGCACTCTGTCAGCTGGTTTTCACAAGCAGTTGTATCTGTCATGCAATGCTGTCTAACAGCTGAACAGCAGAAAACAGGAGATGGCATTTCGATAAAGCCTTGGAGTAGGAAAGAATGTTTTTTATTCATTAAATACAAAAAAGTCCAGAACAGTGATGACTAAAATAGAACAATAGAAAAGGCACAATAATTTACTCAAAAATCACACTGTGCCATGAAAAATAAAACTGTCTCCTTTCTTCTACTGTGGCTGAAAAAAGATGGTCATCTTCCAGACAATGTGTTCTACACTCGAGAGATCCTGTGGCAGTATAATGGCTTGGCATGAGGAGCAGTGTTGAGGTCAACTTTTCCCTGTAGCATCAAAATGAAGGCCTGCAAATCAAACAGTATGTAAATAAGTAAAACCAGAGTCCAAAATAGACAACACATTAGGCACTGCATTTGAGGCTCAGCAAATTCAAGAAAATCCTTTTAACTGTAAAAATGTTTTCCAAGCGTCATCTTTTTTAATTGTGAGCTGGGTGAACAATAGTTTATAGGTGTGTAGGTTTGTTAATTTGTAGCATTAAACACACATTGTGCAAAACAGTGGAGTTTATAACAAACTGTGATTACAAGACAAAAGTAAATAAGTAAAACATGCTGAAGAGGTGTGAGAAACTTTTATGGATATTTAGATGTTTTTCCCCGCTGTGAAAACAAAATACTGCAATACTCAGGACTGACCATGTTCTTTATTTGCATGAAAGAAACTAGCTACACTTAATTTTAAGGGAACACCTGACTAACTAGCAATTCAAATGTCACGCCAAGTGATCGTGCTGGACGTACAGTGAGTATCAGTGCGTGTCTGAATGTGTCGACAGCGTGAGACTCACCAATGATTACAGTGGTTTCACAAGAAGGAGCAGACCTTCTGCGGCCTGAAGGGGTTGGTGCTGGAGGACACGCCGGTGAGCAGCGGGTCCTGCAAGGCGTTCTGAATGCAAAACTGTTGAAGGTCCGCAGCTGCCTGGGAGACCTGGTGACAAAAGTGAATCCAAGACATAAACCATGACATGAGATTTTTAATAAGTGGGTTAAACTAACCCTACTGATTTTACCCATGAATTTCATTTAACTCGTCACAATAAGTACTATTCAGCCAGTAAAAACAGTTGTACAGTTGTTTCCTGTGGCTACGGAGAGAGCATTTTAAAATTACCTTCATGACAGGATCACATTAAGGTCTGAATTGATGAAATTTTGGCATCATTATGCAAATAAGAGGATCCAGTGCTTTTTTAAGTTTGATCTATGCTGGGGATTTTTTTTTTTTACATTTCAAGACTTACTCCTTCAAATACAATAGAGATGATCCTCCGCATTGATCACACCCATAGTTCTGTGTTTACATCTCACAGCTTTCATTTCTCAAACTTTTTTTGACAAAGTAAAATATCAGCAATACACGCATTATGTGGCGAGATGGTGTGGGCTGAAATGAGGGCGAATTGCATTTTCTCTCAGAAAAGGAATGAGGATTTAGCGATGAGGTTCAGTTTAAAGTAGCTACATAGTTTTACTTTAAAGCTATATTACGACTCTGGACCGATAATTGTTAGGTAACAGATAGATGCTAGCTGCCTTTCGCTAAAAGTCTCCTCAAATGTTGAGTGAATAAACACCGAATCAGACTTGTTGGTTCCTTTCCTTCCAAGCAACGCCCTGCTACGCCTGTTGACTCTCGGCTAACTTAGCGTAATGCTGCTAGCTTCTGGCACCAGCTAGCGCTGTTAGCTCGTCGGGGGTAACGATCGATATTTCTCCCCGTTATTTGGCAGGAAAAAACCCCAATAAGACCATAAATTACCTTCACTCTGTTTATGCTCGCCTCGAAACGGAGCTGCTGCACGACTTTTTTCATGGCTACGAGATTCGAGGAGCCCGACATTTTCGAGGTGTTTTTTGTGGCAAAAAAAAATACTAAGCGCCGAGCGAGCGGTGGGTGGGATTCTGGGCTGGATGCTGAGACAAAAGCAACGACGATGACATCCGGATTCCGGTTGTTCACACTTGTGACTGCAACTCCTGTTGAAATACACTAGTAGGCGCAGAATTACAGAGAGAGCAAAGTATTTAATTAAAAATATCTTTATTGTACTGTTAAACCAGCAGGGCAGATCGTTATCATTCTAAAGTCAATATACGCTCCCATTAAAGTTAATAATTTATACATCTACAATATATAAACATTAAACTTCATACTTAACAAATACTTTAGCATATAATCAATATGTAGAATAGATTACAACTCCAAATGTTCACAGCTCTACTTGGTAGATACCCTTCCCCTAAATATATAGCTTGAAATCTGAATTGTCAGTGCTGATTTTTGTGTCAAGAAGAGAAATAAACAATGACAGGTCAATTCAAGTGCAGGATCAGGATTTGGTGAATTAATGATATGTTTGTCCATAACAAAGCAACACTGAAAAACAACTAACAAAAATTCTTCTTCATAAGCGGTGATGGAATTCAGGGATGGACGGATGCTGAAGTCCCTTGCAGAGTCACACGCACACACAAAAAAACAACTAAAAACTAAAACACACACACACACAAACAAGGCACTGGTTGCTCTTTAAGCGAGACTGTTCTCATCTTCACCCAGAGAGAAGATGCTCAGATCTCCACATCGAACTCTGTTTTTGGACTTTGCACGAGTATCTTCATCTCCGATGGAGCTGGACTCTTGCCAGCATCCTCGATTTGAATATCTGGAGGAACTGAAATGCGAAACACACAAGACATACATGGCATTTACGAGTCACTTATGATATCTTACATTGTCTTACAGCAAAATAACTGGACAAATGAAATGTCAGCACTGCAAACACGCGGAGGAAGCACAAATTCAAATTTTGCTTAATACAGACAATACTAACTACAAGAAGTGACTCAAGAATACCTGCTGTCTGGTATTAAGCGGAGTGTCCGATAAAGTTCAGCTGTGGATGGAACAGCAGAACTTTGTGTAGGTTTAGGAGTGGAGAAAGCAGCGTAGGTTGATGATTTGGTCTGTTCAGCCTTCCTGGAAGATATCCTCATCTCTGGCTCACTTCCTGCAATGTAGAGTTTTAGGTGTTTAAATCCAATATTCATAGAAAATTTCCTAGTGTTGAAGTCTTTCATACGACATGTTGTGATGTTTTTTTTTATTTCACGAAGACAGAAAACCTAGTGCAATATATTCCATTGCTTTCATTTGATGGGGTTTTCAAAGTCCATGTTTTTTTGTTTTTTTTAAATGCCCCCAAACAGCCTTTAGAAAGTGAAAAAGTCGATGGTAGTTCAACTTGTGTTGTGGAAAAAGTTCTGATTACGCAGACTTACTGATCGATAAGGCACTTTGACCATCAGATGAGGAACATCTCCTGCGGTCTGTGAAGGGAGTCATGTTCAAAAACTGATTCTTGAGCCAGGAAGCGCGGTCCTCCTCAAAGGCCTTTTTCTGTGAAGTACAGGAAGATTTAACACAACGCAATTAGAACCCTCGCATTATGCGCCGAGCAATGCTGTGGTGGAAGACTTGAGCACCTCTCGCCCCAGGCGAATAGCAGCCTCTGTGAAGTTCTTTCTCTCCTTCTCAAAGTTTCTCTTCTGTTCCTCGAAGAGCCTCCACTCCTCTTTGAGACGCTCTTTCTCCTCCAGCGTGTAGCAGTCATTGAGAAGAGCGGCAGTCTCATCGTCAAATGATGTGTTGAGTTGTTGCTGCATCGGCAGAAACAGACGCACACTTTTTAAAAAATAATTTTAGACCAAATAACATTCAATAGCGTCCAACAGATGTAGTCCTTTATCTAAACTATCATTTCCTCAATTAATTTATAATCATAATGTGTCGGTATGAAAACTCTGCCAAGCAAATGTTCAACTTGCACAAAACCTAATGACGATCTCTGGTCTTGAGTCGGCAGATACGGACCTGGAGGAGCTGTTGCTGTGTGTGGATGAACTCTTTGCACTGCTGGACCTCACATCTCATCCTCTCCATCTCATCCTCGTGCTTCTCCCTCGGTATCACCTCTTTGCTGGACTCCAGCTGATTCTGAACTTGAGAAGCTTGGCAAACAAAAACATCTACAGTTGAAGTTTGAGGAACTCAATTTTCCTCCGGCTAAACTGCAAGCATGTAAACGCGAGACAGAACAGTGATGAATTCTTCAACGATCCAACTTTTTAATTAGTTCACATTACATTGTTTGTCATAGAAAAAAAGTTTTACTTATTTTAGTTTTAAAACTACAGCCCAAAGAACTTTAGTTACTTTTACAGTATTTCGGGGTGTGTGACTGTGCTGCCTTTACCTTGGCTGTCCAACTTCTCCACGTGGTTCCTCAGTTTCCGCCACTGCTGACGGATGCTGTTGGTGAGCTGCTCCCTGGCATGCTCACAGGACTGGTCCAGCATGTCCCTGCTGGAGTTCCCCGTCTTCTCCTCCCCATCTGAATCAGCCTGAGCAAAGACGAAAAGTAACAGGATTACTTCTTAATATGCAAGCATCTAATTTCATTTCAAGGTGGCCCAAAAAACAAGCAACTTGAACATCACTCAATAGCCCGCCCGTCAATTTTCAGGCCTGAACATTTCCAATGTAACAGCAACAGGTGAGAAAAAAATGATTTAAAAAATACCCGCTCCTGGCTGTCATCAGCAGTGGCTCCTCTGGTGGAAGACTGGCGTGGATTCAGGATATGCATCATCTCCCTCTTCATCTGCTGGAGGACTTTCTTAAGCTCGGCGTTCTCGAGCATCAAGGACTTCTGACTCGCCTCATAGTCACCGAGCAAGGACTTGTACATCTCACCCTCATGGCTGCAAGGAGCAATTTACAGACACAGGCAACCTGAATGGACATTACACATTCTACGAATTCTGTGGTCAACAGGTAACGTGGTGAATTTCATGATACCTGGCTGTCGCTTTTGCGGTCTTCCAGTGGCTCCTTTTTCCATCTGACCGTCCCAAGCAATTAAGTATGTCAATAGCTAAAGTAGGGAAATGAAAACAAGTTGATGCTGAATGCTACATATTCATCACATGCCACAAATTCATACTGGAGACCAGCATGCTTACCTAGTTTTTTGTCCTTTCGGTCGACCAGTAGCTGACTGAGACGTTCTTTGAGCTTTGCAGCTTCTCTCTCTTTTCTCTTGGCATCATGACTGTACTGGGAGGCACGACTGGCAATGATGCTTTGAAGCTTCTGCACCTGTGCGGCATAATTGAATCGTGAGATTCTGTCAGGCTTGCGCATGCACAATTCAGTAAAACTGACAACACGGCCACTGCTGATGCCTACCTCATCTTTTTCTGATTTCAAGCAGCTCTGCAACGTCTTGATTTTGAGTTGTAGCTGCCGTTCCGTCTCGTGTAGGCCCGACTTCTCCCTTATGGACAGTTCCAGCTGATCCTGGAAGCAAATACACATAACTCTTTGAGTACAGTGCGATGGCAATGTTTTGTACAAGCAATCAGTTTCACGCTGAGGCAACAAGAGTAGATGCCTGAGCAAAAACCTCACCCTAAAACTGGTGTGTGCCATCTGACGATTTAAGACAACAACAACATCCACACATGTGGACCAGGTGTCAGCCATTTGCATCTCCCTTCTCAAGAAAATGAAATTGTGTACTGTAAAAGTGTAATCCAAACTAAGGTGTACCATAGTCTTGACTGGGACTCATAAAGCTGACATCTTCTTTGTTGCGTTTAAATAAAAGAGGTATGTTGTGTCTTTTTTCCGCATTGCTAGAGCTCAGAAATCTATTACTTCAGCATTACTCCAGTAAACATACAGATTGTGAGTACATGGAGCCGCATCCAAAGAGACATGACAGAGACATCATCAGGTACTGAATCATCATCCTCATCAGACATGCCTTAAGTCTGGAATTGCTCATCTGCATGTGCTCCAGGTTGCTGGATTTCTTCAGCTGCTCTCTCTCCAGCTCCTCCAGAGTGCCCATAGTTCGTCTGTGAATCTGCAGCAGCTCATACATGGCGTTCAGAGCGGGCACCGTGTTCAGGCCCGCCCCCGCTGGTGAGCTGGCCTCGATACATGGGGAAGAGAGGCCCAGTGAGGCCAGCTCCTGTGAAAGAAGGAGGACTTATGTCATTGACCTGGATTTGTGGTGAATTATTTCTGCAGAAATGTGACGGCAAATTCAACAAATTTGTCATATCGAATGTAAAGGGTTTATATAGACAAATGTTGTTGTTTTTTGTTTTGTCTTTTTACAACACATTTAATAAACCTGGTAATTCCCATACCTGATTGATGTATAAAATGCACTGAGGAATATTATCCTCTGTGCAAAAGCCACTTATCACACTGTAGGAGCTTTTGGACAGGGGCAAAGACGAGTACATAGACACAAGGTTGTTCTGTCTCGAGGGTGACATTGTCACATGTGATATGCTGGAGATCTCATAGTTTCCTAAAAAAAAAAAAAAAAGAGGGAGACCAGTGATGGCAATTCTAGTAAGTATAGGTACCTAATGGCTACTGTACTTTCTTTTACAACTGAGAGGCTTGAATTAGGTTGCTGCTCCATAATGAGAGCATAAATATGGGTCACCTCTAGCAGATCCCAAAAAAGCATAGCTGATGGGCTATCCATATTTATAGTAACCTGCCAGACACAGAAAAAGAAGGAAAAATTACCTATAGACGTCTCTGTTGGCACACTTGTCCACCACTCTCCCATATCACATCAGGACACAGGGATGCGAGGTCATGAGTTATCAAACAGGAGGGGGATTAAGCAGTCAGGCGGGGGATCAGAGGCTCCCACTGGAACAGCGCCCTGAAATGGAGCAACGAGCCATGAGATAGACCGGCGACAGATAATCCGGGCTGCTGCTTCACCCACACAGGATTAACTGGTCAGTTGTGTGCCATTGGGGGACAGATTGGAGTTTAAGAGGTGCACTCCTACTGGCCACTGGCATCTAAAGTGAAGAGGAGTAAAACGATCCCTGCTACAAGCCAAAAGATTTACAAAGCAAAAAAATAGGGGAATCCACTGGAGAGGGGCTGAGAATGTGCGTGCAGCAGTTGGGGACTTGTGTGCCTCCAGGACAGTGTTATTATCTCGGCATATGGCGAAACAAGCTGAACCTGATATCTACACCTGCCACTCCCACCACATTGCACTGTACTGAAATGTTCCGACGTGTGCTCGGGGACTGTCAAGCTCATGGTGTCGACGAACAATGGAGGAAATCCCTACGGTCTTTGTCAGTAAGGCGACCATCAAATGTGCGAGAGCGCCGTGTTGGCGAGGACGTGACCACCAGTCAACACGAGCGCCTGCTTTTCACCGTCTGCCATGTTCACATGCGTTATCTCGCATACCGGATAATATACGCCACTTTTATCTCAAGGCACACTGACTGGCCGAGGAGAGTTACACGTCAAGTGGGTTTCCTCTTAATGTAGTACCTTAAACTTATACGCTGATATTTACAGAGGAATGGATTCATCAAAGTTACTGTAACGCCAGGTAACGCCTGTGCGGGTGGCTAACGTTAGCTGGCGTGCTAAATTAAAAGGTCGCAGAGACATCGTTTACTGGCTTTGGCGTTAAGTAGTTCAGATAGGTAACCGAGCCAAGCATTCCTGGCTTATGAGATCAATTTGATGTTATGCCAGATTGTTGAGTGGCGATTCAAACGCACGCATTACTGCGTTTACTGCCGCAGCGTCATTTCTCTTGAAAACATACGAATGTACATTCAGAACAGCCTGAAACGTTAGTTGGCCATGTTGCTAACCCGGATAACCGCTAAATTAAATATACTCACGGGTTGCAGTGTGAAATGGGTCAACTCAATCCGATAGTTGCCAAAACCTCCGTGATGTTGGCAAAATTGACAAACTGCTCCTTCATCGAATACATCAGCAACTTGCCGTGTCGGGTTCAGCTGTCACCGTGTTGCCAGTAGTATTATTATTATTTCTTTTTTTAAGTGAAAATCTCCCCGTTTTTTACCTGAACGCAGTCGACCAGAGATGCACACACAGCAGTACAGGTGAGCTGTTGTGTTTTTTAAAGTCCCGTCCTCCGCTGCCTGTGATCCAATCGCCTCTGTTATTGGAGGCAACGTTGTTAGGCAACCAGTATGTGAGACGTCCATTGGGTGTGACGGTACGCAGTGGACGGGCTTGCCAATGAGAAACGCTGTCAGGTGTCACAAGGCACCGCAGCAGAAGCCCAGTGGCAGTTTTTCACCGAGTCTTCTGAAAGTGTCCCAGTGCCTTCTGTCCCTTCATGTGTTCCCAGATTAACTCCATGAGATGAGAGGAGAGGAGATCAGGGCTCCTGCAGCAAGACCACTTGATCTTGTCACGCAGAAAATAGTGCTGCTACATGATGCGGAATGACTACAACCAAGCCACTTTTTTCAATTCATTTTACTGTAATTTACTAGCTTTTTCATTACATGGTACATTCAAGGTAAATTTGATTTGACAATATTTAAAGTTATTTTCATTTACATTTTGAAATAAGTGACATACTCAGTTGTGTTTTTATTGTGCAGTAAGGATATAAATTCCTAGGCAATGGCGCATGCTACATCTCCCCACTCATCCAAAGCAACAGCATGGAGGGAGGCAGCAGGATGATGGCTCCTCATTGGTCTGGTATCTTCCAGACTCAGGCTGGTCCCTGCACTCTGCTATGAAGGCCTGGAGCTGGGACACTGGCACCTTTTCTTGCTGATGATGCTGGAAAGGAACCATTGTCTGTTTGTGTTAAAAAACAAAGCCAAGTAACATCTATGTATATACTACACTACAAACTTTTGCACAGGTGACCCAGACTGACCTTGATTGTCTCATAGGTGTCTGTGATGAGAGCGATGAACAGGCTGAGCACCATGTAGATAAAGAGGGAGATGAAGGAGTAGAGGTAGAGTCTGCTGAAAAGCCACACCATGTAGCTCTTGTCTCTCATCTTCAGGAAAGTGGCGTACATGTCATCCCCGTTTATGAGAGAGAAGAGGCACTCTGTCACCCTGTCTAGTGTTCGGAACTGATTAAAAAGAATTTGGTCATTGAGGGGTTCTTTAAAAATATATTTCAGTGATTTATCAATATATATATTACTAGAACAGAGCATCATAATACTTTGAAGAAATTATATATATGCATATGTACACTATAACTAAAAATGGATAACAATTATAATTTTCATACTTTGTCATGGTAAGGCCCAAGCACAATCCAACCACAGAAGCAGTACCCAAGGTAGATCATAGCCGCGCAACAACAGAATCGGATCACATTTGGGAACGCTGCTCTCAGGGTTAAGATTAGGATCTGGAAAGGAATAAAAGTTTTCATTTCCTTTAGGTGTGCATTTGATATTTTTTAAAAGGTTGGCTGGTGTTATGTGAGGGAGAAAAAAAAGGTCATACGTTGTATTTCTTGAAGAAACCAAGGTAACGAATCACACCGACCCAGACGAGCATTGTGGCTGTTCCAAGCAAGATACTACAGACATCATAATTTGTCAAGAACTGCAAAAGAAAAAACGGCCAACTGAATAAATACAATATCAGGGAAGTACCAAGTAATATTCTCATATCAGACTGCAAACACAAAAAAGGTGTTATTATTTCACACATTTTAAACTATGAGTCCTGATTTCAGACCATTTAGCGTTCCAGGCTTTCCTTTACCCTCAGCTCAACATTCCCACAGTGAATAATATGTGAAAAGCTCAGTTTAAAATAAACCTTTGTTTGTATTCCGATTTTGAGTGCTGACCCAGCGATGGTCAGTGTGTCACTGACAATGATGAGGATGTACCAGCCATTCACAAACTCCATGCGATCTGACCAGGTGACAATTTTATTGTAGTATGCATGGAAGAATATGTTGAACTCCTGTGTAAGAGAAATTAACATAATGTAAAAAAAACTGTTAAACCTAGGATCAATTCTGTACATGGCAGTTGGATTTTTTAAAATTACCACATGATTCATTTCCAGTTTCCAGATTCACATTTTTACTTAAGAGGTTTACTTTTCTTGTGATGGGGAGGTTTTGATGTTTTCATAGCTGCAGTCAGCATATCATAGATACTGACTACATGAATCCAGACAACAAAACGGTTTTCAACATATATTAAAAATATTCTGTTCATTCACACTTTCTGTACATTTTATTTCTGAAGATAAAAGTCTAAATGCTGTTTTACAGTCTTACTGCCACAATGTTGGTGAAGAAATACCAACTCCTTATTTATTCCTTGTTGGTTTAAAGGTAATGTATATTGTATGTTATGTCATTTTAATAAATTAAATCATTTATTTCCTAGTTAAATGAATGAACAATTTACTTTTTCTTCACATTGACACTTACAAACTGGAGCTGGATGCCATTGATGACAGATCGTGTGCAGAGGATGAGGGAGGAGAAACAGGCAAGGATCACCACAGAGTCAAACCACAAGAGGAGGTAATCGTTTTTCCCGGCTAGAGACAAGAGCCATGCGTTGAAGTTTAGTCATTGCATTGACAGCTTTTGTTGTTGGTGCGTTTACACAGCTGAGACATGCACTGCCGTATTCTTGGGCAAATCAGATGCTGAGTTACATCACGCAGGGGACAAGGTTACAGAAGCTCACTGCTGGCCTTCTGCAGCCATGACAGATAGGAGTATTTTGAATATCACTTGGGTGCACCTCGCAGCATGAGTTTGCGTAAAAACTTACAAGTTCCAGCCACGTTCCAACCTCTGCATTCATATATTCTCACATCATTTTCAACATCGACCTTTATCGTTCCACTGTGTGCACGGTTATCAAACATGATCTGTTGAAAAAAAGCAAAGGAAATGAATTTGCTAGATACAACACAAGTTATTTCTGAGTACATGGAGAATGTGATGTAGATAGCTATTACTTCATGAATTCATTACATCCTAAAAGTCACCAACCATGATATGGAAGTCATAACAGTCTGGTAGCTCATGGTGCCGCACAGTCTGCAGATTGATGGTTTTCAGTGTCAGGTAGATGTTCACTGATAGCAGCCTGGACACAAAAATACATTAGCAGACAGTGCTCTTATCACCTGCCACCATACCAATTCATATTTTCAGTTTACTCACCTTTTGAAATCTAAAGAGAAGTTGAAGCGTGCAGCCAAACTGCTGTTGTGAAACGACTGCACAGGGTATATGGAAATACAATCTGTGAGAAGGAAATACGTGCTTACTATGTACAAAATTCAACTGGATTTCATTTGAAGGCTCAGCAGAGGAACTCCTCTACATTCGTTCCTCCGACTCCAGTGTGCTGTTGTTAACGGCACAAGCTTCCTCTTTTCTCTGAGTCACAAGTAAATCCACACTGTGATTATGTTCCATTCTTGCCATGAATCAGCTTCCATAAATATATCTTAAAAATAATGAGACACCATGGACACAATGCAAGGACATAAATACACAAGTTCTATAGTTATTTTTGTGACTGTATCTGACGCAAAATATTTTTTGTGTTCATATAATGTTTTGTGCTTTGTTACCTTTATCAATATGTGGATCGATGTCAAAGGTCTCATTGCCAGGGTCAATGCTGCTGTTTCTGTAAAACTCTTGACAAACAGACAAAGGAGTGTACTTGCCATCCACCCTCTCATATGCAAGATTGCCTACGGTCAGGTTTTGGAGATTGATGTACTGAAAAAAAGGAAGTATGGGAACACTTTTTTCATGTGATGAAATTGTAATTTTGCCAAAAAAGCCCCACATGATTTAATGGCAAATTTTTCTCATTAACCCTCATTTTCCTTACCCTGTTGATAATGTAGTAGATGTGATCATACACATCCGCTTTTGTGTAAACTGCATAGCCTCCCTGCTGGTGATCTTTGTATCCTTTAAGGAACAGATGTCTGAAAGTCATCAGGTTTTCATCTTTGAAGGTGACCATCATTTCGTTGCTCAGGCCAAAAGACACCAACTGATTGGAGAAGGTGAAAATGTGAGACATTCCCACTTAAAAAATAAATTCCAATCAAAGGTCATCCACTACCTGGATTGTGATTATTCCAATTTTTAATATTTGGAGCATCAGCTTCCATGGCTTGCGACCCCTGGCTCTGTATTTCTCGCAGGGGTTCATGAAGAAGTATTTGAGCCTTCGTCTGAAGTCCTCCACCACCTTCGACTCCAGAGTGTGTGTGCTCCATCTGTAGTGGCCGTTCTGCCTCCTCTCCTCTGACCTCACCAGAGGTTGATGGTCTTCCATTTTGCTGAAGCGCAAAGACAGAATATAACTATTTTTTTGCTTGTTTTTGTTCAACACACATCAGAAATGTGTTGGGGATAAGATAAGGGGTTACTCATTCCAGTCATTCTGATGTTTATCGAACTGGTTCTCCTGCATGAGCGTTCGCTGCCGTCAGTCTCTTCCCCTTTCTTCACTATACCATTCTGGAGTGCACACTAATTGCATTAAAATAAAGGCACTGGAAAACCACAAAGGTGTGTTTTTCTCAGTGTCAATTATCCCTTTGCAGCACAGCCACATCTTATTGTAGCAGAAGGGCAACAGCCAAAGTACTTTGACTTCAACCACTTATGTAACAAATAACATAAAAAAGAAAAATCAAAAAAATCACAGCAACAAAAGGTCAAAAAGTCAAGATGTACATGTAATAGTAATGATAACTGAATTACCTGTTAAGAGGCGCAGTGTGCCAGAGAGCCACAGAGCAGCTGGTCTTAGTCCTCACACGCTGCTGTCTGTGACGACCAGGCGGTGCAGTCACAACACCAGCCTTCCCCACAATGACTGTCATTCCTCTGCGTCACTTTGAGTTTTTCCAGTTTTTCCAAAACAAACATATCACTCTCAGCATCTCAGCAAATCCAGAAGCCAGTACTGTACAGTGCATGGGCTTCTGCAGTCTGGCAAGGATTCAGTTCTGAATTTCAATTTATGTTGTACTGAAAGATAGAAAAGCTGTTAATTTTACAGATTTGACTACTGTTGCAGGACTTCCTAATGTAATCTTGATCATGCGCCCTTGCACAAAACCAGCAAAGATTAACTATGGCAATTTCTTTGCTAAACCACCACAAAGTCACCAACAAAAAAACAACATAAGTTGGATTCATAGCAAACCTTTAGTATGCAATAGATTATTGTACAAAGCAGGACACGATTCATATTTCACAGTATTTGCTTTGTGATTCAAGACATCTGTAGTGCTGAACAAATGTAAAGCGACTTCTTGAATCAAAGTGGGAAATGCCATTTGAAACTAAACAATGGTCTTAAAAGATCAGACAGGCTCATTACACACATACATTATACTGTATGCTGACATCATCATTCCAGTGTATGTAACATGTTTTGGGCTTTTTTTCTCTGCACTTAAATTGCAGCTGCCTTGTCTTCACACTACACAGTTTTATCAGGGACCCATGTGAAAAGAAGAAATAGAGAGTCAGGCTTTCTTAGCTCATGACATGTTGGGTTAAAGCTACATTCTGTGGACTGTCCTAAACTTAGTAAATAATTATTTTGCCAAATGAAACTGTATCTTATTCAAGCACAGTTCTTGCACCGCTGCTTCTGTTTAAACATTTAACATTGGGCTTCTTTTGTTCCATAAAAAAGGGCAACTATGTTATATGTTATGGTATTATTTTTAAATTAAAGTAACAAATTGGCACCAGTGTGAAAACATTACCCCTGCCCCAGAGACAAAATGCCTCTATTTCCTCTCCGAGAAGCTGACTGGTATAGTTCTAACGTTTAAGTATATTCAACGTGCAGCAAATATCTCACAAACTACCGAATCAAACACAAGAGCAACACCAAAGAAGACACAGGGAGAGTGTTTGTCCCCTTGACGGCATGAGAACTGAAGTTAAAAGATGCCACTTTGTGACGCCGGCGTGAGCGAGCGGGACCGGAGGGGCTGGAAGTTGGGATCCCCGCCACTGCTGGTGCACCCCGACGATGCTGCGTCGATGTCGGAGGGGGATTCCACCATCACGTCATCCGGCAGCGGAGGAGCTCCCGGGTCTCCGGGCCTCGGGAGGCTGGAGGACGAAGCCACGGCGATGCTAGCGTCTGCCACGGAGGGCAAGTCTCCACCTCTCTGTAACGACGGCTGATTGAGGGAGCCCGCGACGTCCGAGGTGGAGGGGCTACGCTCTCCGTCTGGGTGGAAGAGCAGGGTGGAAAACGTGGTGGGGAGGTCGTTGGTTGTGCTTGGAGTGCTGAGGTTGCTGTCAGATGAGGAACTGGATGCCCCTGCTGTGGAGTGAGAGAAGAAGAGAGGAAAAGTGTCAGGGAAATTTCAAATAAAGCACCAAGAACACAGAATAGATTTATACTACACATCAGATTTCAATACGATTCGGCCCATTAACCTTTGAGGGACTCGATCTTCTCGTTTTTGGCCTTCTGCACCTCATCGGTGATCTTGGTGACGATGAAGTTTTGCGAGCGCATCTCCCTAATGGAGTCAATCAAGGCGTCCAGGCCCCGCGGGTTTTCGGCCAAGATGTCCAACATCATCGCCGTCCTCTTGGTCTGCGTGGTCCTGCAGCTGATCTCCTCAGAGTCGTCCCGCGTCAGGATCCTGCGCGAGCGCAGGTAGTTGAGGTGGCGCTCGGCCCTGATCTTGTCGCAGAGGTAGTGCCGCAGTCTGGTCAGCACCTGGAAATCCATGTAGGAGAGGCAAAAGGGGGACAAAGTGAGCTGTCAAGGCCCTTCACAGAAAGGGGAGCTCTTTATACATGGACAGTAAACCAAAACCAAACACTATAGTTGGTGATGGTGACAAAAGTCCACAGCATGTGGTCTGAAACCATTTGTAGAACCTGGCCTCTTCTTTCATACACAGTGCTGTATCCCTATATAATGCAGACTGACCCAATCCTGTCTGTGTTTACAAATCGAGTACACACAACCTCCAGTCTTTGAGTTGTTGTCAGATTTGTCTGAGGAACTGGGTGTTGATGTGGCACAGATAGAGGGTGTGGTGGGTTATTTCCTCCTCGAACAGGCCTTGATCGCCAAACAAGGTACAGACTCAAATATAAGGCTATCGGCGCTAATCTGTCTGCATTTCCCCACACACGTCACCTTGCCCTGACAGCTCATTCATTTGTAAAAGCCAGGTGGCGGCTGAGCCGGCGTACTCACGTCTTTTTTAATCTCTGCCATTTCATCTTCGGTGAGGTGAGGAACATCCATCCCTCTCAACCCGCAAAGTGAAAATCCCCAGGTGTTGCGACGCGACCAGAATAGCTAAGTATGGAAGTAATAACGAAATAAACGACGCCGATAAGTCAGTTGTAAGCGATAACCGATTCGCCCACTACTTTTTTTGGTCGATAAACAGCGGCGTTTCTGCCGTCCATTCAACTTTTGCGTTTCGATCACCGAAGGGGGGTGGAATCCCCAGACTTCCTGATTGTCGTCAAGGTTTTACGTCGACGCGAGAGGAGAAGTGCAGACCGTCAGCTCCTCGCCCAGTTAACTCGTGTCGACCATCTGAAGCTATTTCTGCCACGGCACACGCGGAAGGCTGCTGCTGGCGAACTTTTCGTCGCCTCGAACCCGCGTTTCTGGATTTCCGAGCGTTACCCGGTGTTTTCTGGCACAGGTGAAGTGCTGGGCCGCTGGGTGGCGCTGCTGGGCCGCGCTCCAAGTTCTCCAACTTCTGCTTCCTCCACTTGACGCCACGACTCTGCAGCATTAGCATTAGTTACTTCTCATTGCAAACCGACATGAAGGTTCATAACCTGTGAAACTCCTTATAGGTGCTCCAAAGTCCCCATTCATGTTTTGAGATGTTTGCAGTTCCCCCCAATCCCAATTTTATCAGGTTGTTTCATTAAAATCTCAATTTGAGGATAAAATCAGGGGGAAAGAAAGCAATAAAAAAGACTGGACTCATCTGTGTGCCATATAAGCCTTCATGCAGTATTAATGATATAATAGTGTCGTTTTATCATAAAGGCTTATGATAATTTATCATTTACAGGGACCAAGTTCTTTCAATTTTCATACTTGAATTACAACACTTATGTACTTTTACCGAAGTACTTTTGAATCCAGGACTAATGAATTTGTATTTTGCTGTATTAGTACTTTTACTTCATCAAAGGCTTGAATACATCTTCCACCAATGTGGGTTTCAAAACTAAAGCATGCATTTGGTTATACACTGTAGATTTGATATACATATTTAATATGACATATTATATTATTTACTTATTGTCTATACCACAGGGATCAGCTTTCTTAATATACACCATAGACTGTAGGTACACCCAATTAAAAGTTATGTAAACTAATGCAACATCTCATCAGTAAATATGGTCTTCATGAAGGTAATAATGTTCAGTGTTTGTCAAAATGACTTCAAAGGGTTAATTCAAGTTCACCTGTAACTACAAGTACGTCAAAATTTGACTTTGAGTAAATGTACTTCCACCTCTGTTTATATCCTGTCCTTATCCAGTTTTGTGTATTTTTAAAGCATAAGCTACTGCTATTTCAAATTCTATATGTACATTGTAATCGGTCAATGAACACATCAGATTAGCTCAAATGTGGTCTTGAAGTTCACGTAACCAGTTATAGCACATTATGGATTTGTATTGTATACTACTATGTTCATCAATCTACATCAACATGAGATGGCATTAATTACTACAAAGATAGCAGCAGTTGTACAGTTTGCAGTAACTGTGAACTGTTTGGCAGGAAAAGTGTAGAGAACACGAGGACTCTCTATGTGCGTAGTGTTCTGTAGTGCATTAGAAGAACTAAATAGCACTCCAGTAAACTTGAATTAAATTGCAGAATGGCAAAACACATGCAGTTGAGTTTTTCCACTTCCCTCTAATCATGATATGCCATGGACAGTTTGAGGACGGGTGCTCCCTAAGGAGATTGTTGTCAGGCTTGTTTTGTCACGCTCTGCAATGTAATCGTGTAGTCGTGTCACGCTCTGCAATGTACCGTGCAACTGGAAAACACCATCCCAAAGCAGAAAGAAATGCTAACTTCAAATCAGACACAAGGCCGTCTGTTGCTCCTTTAGAGGTTTCTCTGTGTAATGATAATGATTTGAAAAAGAGGGGAAATACAGACGCCGATATCTGTGCGACTGCCATTGCATCCCAGCAATTTCTGGGGGAGAAGCGCAACAGAATGATGCCCTTTAAATGTCAGGTGTTATAAGGTCAAACTGTATGTGGATCAGCCTCTACACACTCACACACTCACACACAAAAACAATTCTTAAATGGCTACAAAGCACTTCACAGAAACAGACAATACGTGCCCCATAAAAGCTTCATGGTGATTCACATCATTCATGTCCAACAGTCGAGAGCAGTAGCCTGGAAAAAATGTTGGATTAGCTGTCAGATACACAGACAGACCTGGTGTACTGCCTCTGCAGGGAACCAAAGTCAAAGAAAGGGGGTCATTTATAGAAATGATGTAATGAACTGGATTTCCAATCATATCTCAGCAGCCCCCACAGACCAGTCTGTGGCAGCGCATATGACCCACTCTCACATAGCAGCCAGAACAAGCTTGTCTCACACTCGCTGCGGTTTTACACAGAGTACCACTGGTAAAGTTCTTGTGCCTTTCCATTCTTTGTAGCCAATCTTTATGAGACACAGATAATTTGAATCAATCCCATATCTTGTATATGTTTCTCTCTTTTTGCACTTGTATTTCAGCATGAATGTGTAAATTATCACAAATAGACTTTTTATACTTTTCTTCTTTTCTCCAGCTTACCATCATCTATTTGCCCACCCACCTTTCAATCAGACTGCTCTCCACCTTCTGTTAAAGGGTCATCCTCAAGGTCAAGGGACATGTAATCAGCCAAATCTATGGACTAATTTAATTCCAGTCAGACACTGCATGGTGTCAAGTAGACAACAAGGATAAGAACCTTGTCTCCCTCATGAGATAATATCCAGGATAGGTAATCACATGTTACATGACATCTCTTATAAAACAGATCAATACACCTTTATAACTGCAATGGATGACAACATGGACTGAAAAATTAAAATGCCTCAAATGTGACCTTTCATTTAAACTGCAACATGTGTATTTCCTATGGCTGTCTGAGGAGCTGTTTTATTAAATGCACTGTTTATATTTGCTTTCTTTCAAAGAGTTGTGCTTTTCTGATGGTTGAATGACATAAAACACCCAGTGACCTCACTGGTGATGTGTCCAGGTACATCACAAGAAGAGTTACATTGAAAGCTTTTGTGTGGAACAACCAAGAGCAGACTGGTCAACTACCAAGTATAAAGTGGTGGCAGCTGGTGAAACAGCAGACAGCCTAGAGAGACAGCAATGGGTGTTCAGGAAGTGAAATACAGGAGGAGTCTGGCCCCGGAGCCACCGCACAGTGTGGTGTTGCTCCCTGATTTGGCAAACATCTGCCATTCTAAAGAAAATCATTGAAAACTTTTATGCCTACAGTAATATTAAGATTGATATAATTCAAGATACATGCTGTGGTGTGGGACACCCGTGTTTTCAGGAGCAGAATGTTGAGCGTCAAAGAGGTCAGTTTAATGTGCAACTGAAATCCTTTCCAAGCCCTCCAGCTGCCGTTATATATGCAATGTTCCTCTTACCTAACATGGTTCTGCAAATTCTTTATATTACAGCTTTGGAGGGAAAAGTTTCCACTCCAAACCACAACAGTCAGCGATTTGCAGGCATCGGTGAGCGCACCGAGCTCACGCTTGTTCGTTCTTCATCTGCCTGAGCTGGCACTGACTCAAACTGGCTCTTGTAACCTCAGTTAGATAAGAGGGAGGATGTGCCAGTCTGCCCTTCTCAGCCTCTTGTTCTCACAGGTTATAATGAAAGGAGAGGCATTTTTTCGTTTTGCCTTGATAATTTTCATTGTTCTTTGATGTGGATAAAAGAGGATGCTTTTTATCCTGGCAGCTCTTTCAAAGAAACCCTGTAATGTTCATCCTGAGAGGAATGTTGCTGCAGGCATTGCTCAGGTTTTCTTTTTTCTTTCTTGTTTTATGTGTGTGTGAGTGTTTCTCATTCTGGACAACTCTCATTCAGACCGAACAAAGGATTCCTGAGGTTCAAACATTCCAAAAGGCTCTTGCCTCCTTTTTGAAATATTGAAGTCAAACAGACTCTAATCCATCCTCACCCTTGTAGGTGGCTGCAGAGAATTTCATCTGTGAATTTTAATGGTAGCAAGGTTAGAAAATGCAAACACAGATCACAGACAACAGGCAGCAGTCTAAACATGGCTTTGTCTGAAATGGATGTTCAGTTGGTCATAAAAATATGTAGCTTCTCTTCAATATTTATGTCAGAACTTGTGGTGCCCCGATGTTGAATCCCTTGTGGGGCTGCTCTCACATGCACAGGGCCAATGATGAAATATTTCAGGTATCAGGAAAAAATGTGCTTCATGATTCTTTTTTCCCCCCTTTTTTTGGTCTTTACATAACCATATATTATTGCATGCCACCAGTAATCTTTCTTTCATTCCTTCAGACATGAATGAGATGTGTTTCAGGTTTATTATATGAAGCTAAGATACATATACAGGCAGGAGTTTTGAAACTACTGAGATGAATTAGAAGCAATATTGAATAAATATTTATCAAAAATTGCAACAAAAATAATGCATAATATGTCTGGCTGCAAAGAATTAAATGCATTGCTTGATATGTATACAATTTAAATTAAGACACTACCCACTTTTTTCATATGTAATATTTTGTCACAGAAAAACATTCTTTTCAGAAACCAGTGTGCTTCACTGAAAGAGGAGTTATTTCTGGTTCCGCTTAACGATTATAAAACAGCGATGGAAATGAAAATGACATGGTTAAATTGGAGCGAAAACCCTGGCAGAATGGAAGTTAGACAGGGTGGTTCTTGGCTCAGTGAGTGAGAGGAGCGGAGGATGGGGAAGGGGGGGCCCTCTTTTGGGCTTATGGGAGGACGCGTGGAGAAGCATTCCTATCATAGTTTCGGGACACCTCTTCAGCATGTATAAAAGGAGATGGGGACTCCAAAAGAGAGAGAGCAAGCGCTCCTCAGCTCACACTGCCAGGTCTGGTACTCTAAGATTATTCTCTCAGGAGAGATAGCTTCAACCTCTGAAGATGTGGAAAGTCTTTGTTGTTCTGATCCTCTGCGTTACACTGGTGAGGACATAATCTTTCTTCATTCATAAGTTGCTTGTTTAGCTGTTATAACATAATCACTTCTGGAGGCAAACTTCTGATTAGAAGTGTTCGATTTTGTGTCTTAACTCAGGTGTCAGCAGCCTCGTGCCCAAGGGACTGTCGGTGTCCTCCTGAAGTCCCCACATGTGCGCCAGGAGTCAGTCTCATGCTGGACAGTTGTGGATGCTGTAAAGTTTGTGCTCGGCAGCTCTTCGAAGACTGCAGCCGGACACAGCCATGTGACCACACAAAGGGGCTGGAGTGCAACTTTGGAGGTGGATTTGGTTCTGCTAAAGGCATCTGTCGAGGTACAATGACATCTGTTCTCTTCTTATCTGCTTTTTTTGTTATCAAACTCACTTTTCCCACTTTACACTTCACATTTCAAACCTCACACCTTCCCCTGTGTGTGTAAAACAGCAAAATCAGATGGAAGAACTTGTGAGTACAGCAATAGGATTTACCAGAATGGGGAAACCTTCCATCCAAACTGCAAACACCAGTGCACTTGCATGGACGGTGCAGTCGGATGTGTCTCTCTGTGCCCACACGAGCTCTCGCTGCCCAGACTGGGCTGTGCCAAACCCAGGCGGGTCAAGGTGCCGGGTCGGTGCTGTGAGCAACTCATCTGCCCCGAGGAGGAGCAGCCAGAGAGTGCTGAAATGAAGAAACACAGGAAAAAGGACAGCAAAGACAGAGCATCTGAAGACCACCTCACCAACAAGATTGAGCTGGCTCCTGTGTGGAGAGGAGAATTACAGTCTTTAGCTGGTGAGCTGGCTTTACACAGTGTCCTTTCTGGTGACAAATATAAGCCATATTTAAAGAAATGTACATACAGTTTTCAAATTTCATTACATGTGCATGAGATGTCTTGATTTTTCAGGTGTGTCATATAAAGTTTTTAGAAAGATTGTTTCTCCTCTGATCAGCTTTCAGGCCTCAACCTGTGGGCCACATGGTTGTCAGAGGAGTCAGGTGTGTGTCTCAGACCACAGCCTGGTCACCCTGCTCCAAGTCCTGTGGCACTGGAGTGTCCTCGAGAGTGACCAACAGCAATAGCCAGTGCAAACTGATGAAAGAGACTCGGGTCTGCGAAGTCCGCCCATGCAACCCAACAACCTTCTTCAGTTTGAAGGTATGCACTCCAAACCTTTTATCCAGATTTGTAGAAAGATGATCGAAGATGCAGTCTAAATATTTCATTACATGTTGATCTGCACAGTTAGCATCCTTTGTGAAGTATAACTTTCTCCCTTCTACTTTTGAGACCCCTGGTTACATTTAACACTTGCTTTCGGGGGCTTTGTTTTTATCCAACAGAAAGATCACAGATGCAACCACATAGAAAAGGCCAGCCGTCCACTGAAACTGTCCTACTCAGGCTGCCGTAGCCTCAAAAAGTTCCGGCCCAGATATTGTGGCTCTTGCTCAAACGGGCAATGCTGCAGGCCTCATCGGACCCAGACGATACCCGTGCGCTTCAGATGCAACAATGGAGAAATCCTCAGCAGGATGGTGATGATCATTGAGTCCTGCAAGTGTCACCTGGATTGCTCCGGCGGCAACGAGAAGAGAGCTGCCCTCGAGGGACTTTTGAATGATACACACAAACTGAAAATGTAGACCCCTCAATTTATGTGGAAATAGGATGCATAAAGTGTTGACTGACAGAAAGAAATTGCACTGTGAGGTTGCGACACCCATCAGGAAGAATTTAGTGAACTACACGGTTCATGATTTTGCTTCATAAGACTGGAGCCTTTCGGTTTGCTTCTTTGTGAAGCTGATGTTTTACAAAACTATTATTTTTCTAGTTAAACCAAAAAACACTTTTTGTTTCGTTGACCTACATATTTAAGCTTCTCCTGACAAAGACATACCACTTGTTAGCATGGAAATGACGTATGAACTATGGCAGCTACTTAATAAGTCATAACACATTATGTCGCCATGTTTCATTTTATTTATAAGACTTTATGGTTCATACTTTGCTAAGTGTTTTCTCATATTTAATCATGGAATACTGTACAGTAATATTGGTTTGACATCTGCTCTCTAAACTCGCTTGTCTATATAAAATGTTGGTGTGTGGCTGAAGGCTGGACACATACTGTGCTATATGAGAGTTGGTCAATTAACTGACAGATTGTCAATTTTACGATTCAGTTGTTTCACCAATAAATTCAAGAAAACCTGACACAGTTTTACCAATTATTTTATTTTAGGGAGAAGTAAAAATACAGCTTGTTTGTTGCAATAATCTGAAAAACTAGGAATCCTCAGGGGGTCTGTTATAACAATTTCCAGTAGGAAATGAGCTATACTGTTTCAGCTGCATATGGCTGACCCACTTCTGAGAGGACCTACATGTCACTGAATAGTTTAGGGAAAGACTGTAACGTAAACCTCAGAGTGGTTTTCCTGCTGTTGGGCAGATGGTATGCGCAGTCCGCAACATTTTTGTTTTGAGAAAAAAAAAGTTCTCGGGCAGCAGAGAGTAATCTAAACTTGACACCCAGATTTATTATATGCAAATATTTTCCTTTAAATGTTGAACTTTGACACTTAGTCTGATTGCAGATATTCAGGAATTATTTTCCAGTCTTTCACACAAGCATATATATATATATACACACATATAAATTTTAATATATATACATATAAAGTTTAATACAAATGGCTCGGCAGAACAGAATTTTAAAGTTTAAATAAAAACACACACACACACACACACACACACACACACACACACAAATAGGTCATCCAACTCATTTGAGCCTAATGACCACATAAGCTCTGGGTGTGTCCATCATGCCGCTGCATTGATACCAACTGAATTGCCAGAAGACAGATGTAAGCTTATTTTCCAGCAAACAGCCGAGACAAGCAAATTCCCAAAGTATGATCAACAGAGTTACGTAAACAGGCAAGACTAGGAGACTGAGAACAAGACCGGAGGAAAAAAAAATGGGTACTGACGCACGCAGGGATGAAATGGTTCCATCCCCTGACGGAGAAGACAATAGAGCTTTGTCTTTGAGAACTTGAGAGGAGCACTGCTCACCCGGGGGAATACTTCGGCTGCAGAGACACACCAAAGCCTCGCAGCGGTCTGGACCGTGTTGGTTTATTACCCCAGATAGAGCGTGAAAACCAAAAAACAAAAAAACCCCAGCAAAACATCAGTCAACAACAACATCCACGTACAGTGCAAGACAAGCAGAGTTCAGTTTTTTGGGTAAATCGCGCTGTATGCTTCTGTGCAGACTAAGCCTCAGTCACGTAAAAACTTCCATTACAAAAGCGTGAGAGCAAATCAGCATCGGTGGTTTGGAAGTATCCCAGTGCTGCATGCATCTCGGTAATCACGTCTGCAAGCCCAGAGGCATGAGCTCCACAAGTGACAGCTGAACAATTGATTCTCAGCATAATTCATCTCAGTCCAGCCGCTGCTATGAAACACAAAAACACATACAGGCTGCTTTTCCCAAATTTTCCATCAAATGCATCATCAGAGCGCTTACAATGACTTTAATGGGAGCAAAGCTAGGGCACGCTCATGTTTAATGAACTTGGCTGGGACATATGCACCAACATAATATTTGATTTTGAATGTATGGTTTTAAATTATATTAAAAAAACAAACAAGTCTTAAATCTGGAGCCAGTTGCACAAAGAGAGCAACAGATACTGAACTTTGTATGTTCTTCAAAACTCCTTGTATAGTGGCTAAGGTCAGACTGATGACAAAATGCAGAATGGAGTGTGTGGAAAAGACTCTGCTTGACAGACGAGAAAAGATGGCTGACAAAACAGTTCCACCTAGTGGCACATTACAGCTGGAAACTTTTTAAATGTACCTTGGCTATGAAATATAAAATTAAAAAAAAGAAATCTTCAGACAGATTGTGGAAAATGTACAGTACAGTTACATCCCGCAAACAGTCCAAACCCACAGGCATCCAAAGTACAGTGATTAAAATCAGTAAATCCATACATTAGTAATGCTTGGAATGTATGTGTGCATGAATAAATGTAGCTTGCTGAAGGTACCGAATGTCATCAAACATGTTGCTGTAAAAGGTAGGTCCTCATCAGACAAGTCTTAATCAGCAATCTGAGACAAGTCTAAAGAGCAGGCTTCCCTCAGGCTTCAATTATGCAACTGGCTCCTTGTCCCATAAGACACAGTAGCACCAAGATTTCACAGCTGAAAATTTGCATAAGCTTGTGAAAACAGTATGTAGCAAGACATGAGATAAAAACAGGTATTGAAACCTCTCACTGCAGCAGCAGTTCCCTGATGAGATGTCTAAAGATAGACCAGAGCTGTAAAAAAATAAAAAACCTAAGCTTTTACTTTCTCTACAAGTGATTTTAAGATATTTTAAATTTGTGTTTTTCATGCCAAATAGGCCATATAAACATTACATTATACAAAAGCAATAAATAAATACAAAATTGCAAACGAGAATCATTTTAGAAAGTATGACGATCCAAAGGTGGAAGTTTGCAACCCGTCGTCGAACATGGTCTGATAGGAGTTTTTGAGGAAATCAACATAGTTCTGAATGCTCTGTTTGTGGCTCTCTGATTGGTCCAGGCTGAGCTGCAGGTCCTTCAGTCGCACCTCAAATTGTCGCTCTGCCTGCAGATTGAGGCAGAAACAGTGGTCTTCCTCAGACATCACTCATCAACAACAACAACACATCTCTACATGGCGTCTGAGCGTGCCTGCTCCCTGCTACAGAAAAGGTGGGATACTCACAGTCAGCTTACTCTGGCGAAGAAGCCTCAGCTCATTATCCCTTCTGCTCTTCTCTGCTTCCAGCTCCAGGATTTTGGTCTGAAGGGCCTCTTCCCTGGAGCGAGCCTGGCCTTTTACCTTGCTGACCTGCACAGGTGAAAAGACTTTCAATGATCCGACAGAAGGGAAAACACCTCACTTCCTGTCCACCGGACAGGTGGGTTCATTGTCTGGATACACCTACAGTCTCAAAGACTGGGAAGGTACAAAAATGTTCCAGTGAACTGGGGACAGTGTCATGAGTTCTTTCTTTGTTTTAGTTTAAGTGTGTTAAAAGTGTACTGCAAAACATTAAAAGTGTCGTAAACACTCCTGAAAATCTGCTGATTGATTTTAAAAAATGTGGATTTGACTGGGTAACACTGACAAAACATGCCAACTGGTAAGAAAAGGAAAACACTTGATGCTTCGGACGGTCAGGCATCACTGGATGGTCCCTGAGCCGTACCTGTTGTTTCACGTCCGACAAGGCCGCCTCCAGCTGCCGGCTGAGGGCCTGGCACTCGGACGACCGCAGGTCCAGCTGTCGGTTGCTGTAGCTCAGAGCTTCCTCCTGGGCTGCGAGCCTCCGCACCAGCTCCAGGTTCTCCTGCTGCAGCGTGTCCATCTGCCTGCAAACAACACACACACACATTTAATAAAAGGTAAGGCTCAAACTAATCCTGTGGAGTATTTCACATCTAGAAAACGGACATGAGTGGGCGACTTACGTCTGAAGGGACTTCACTTTCTCCAGTAGCTGTAAATTGGCCTCGTGAATGGACTCCCTCATCCCCGCAGATGAACTCAGCAATTTTGCCTGACTCTCCATCTGTTCATGCAAAGTGTAAAACATTTCGATGTTGCTTGCCACGGCTACATGGAGCATTGGAGCGAAGAGGCGGGTTTCACATCACATGCAAAACTGGATGAAATAACGGCCCATTTAACACCATTTGCCACAACACCGCAAACGCCAAATGGGCAGTTTTCAAAATACCAATTCAACCCTGCTGATGTGGGTGACCGAAAACGACTCGCACAGCACAAAACACTCACAAATTGGTACATAGCTACAGATGGTTACAACCGAAATGTTTCCACTGTGATTTTTTTTTTTTAAGCTCACAAACATCACAACTCACAGCAGGACCAGAAAACAAGAGGCACCAGTAAACACATGGGGTTGTACTACTGCCTCGGAGGCGGGATGCAGGGAAACGACTACATTTCACACTCTGCGGTCACCGCAGCTCACGTTGCACACCTTGACCTGCAGCTGCCTAATGGACTCTGACTTTTCCAAGCACTTCCTGTCTGAGCGCCGTAGGTTCTCCTGGCACTCGAGGAGGCTCTGCTCAGCCATGCTCAGCAGCTCGGGGTAAGGCGCCAGCTCATCCAGGCGCGCCTGCAGCCGCCGCCTCGCCTGGGCTCCGGAGCCGGGGGTAGGGGGGCAAGAGGAGCGGAGTGTTGGGAGCAGACGAGATATTAGCCTTGACACTGATGGTAGCGCTCACAGCACGTACACCCCCGACTGCGCAGAGATACATGCAATCCCCTTCAGCTTTCAAAACATACCGGGGTTCCTCTTTAGATTCAGCTTTTGCCGTTGTAAGTGTTTTTTGCTTTAAGCAACTACTGAGGAATGTTTGGCAATTTGTTCAAACACATGCAGGTCCAGGTGCAACAAATGTTACGCAGCTGAAAAAAAAAAGGATGAGCAAAAATGTGACAGCACACGACCGGCCATTCAGTGCTGCAGGGGCGCAACACTGGAAAAAAGTTTGTTCGAAAAGAGAAATGAGGCTGAGTAGCGTTAAATTAACAAACCGGTAGGCATTCAAATTCATGCACATTAAAAGAGTTCAAAACTTCTTTCGGAAAAAAACTCTAAAGGAGAAACAGGAGGTTACCTTCTCAACCTCCGCGTCTTTCCCATCACAGGTCTTCTCCGTCTCTCTTAAAACATTTGCACATTTTACCCTCAGATCATCCACCGCGGCTTGAAGCTCTGCACCCTGGAAGAGAGAAAAAAAAAAGCAGAACAGGGTAATCAAACCTGCTGTGTCCCTCCCAGAGAGCGATGTTCAAGAAGCACCAAAAAAAAAGAATAAATAATGGAATAAGAGGAGAGGATTAAAGGGTTAGGGAGTTGTCTGGGGAAAAGCACCACAGCTTGTAGACCTCAAACGATGACGTGAGGTTCGCATACGCCTCAAAACACTTCACTGTTTCTTTTCAGGCGTTTTTTTCAGCCATTAATATGCCATGGGTGCTTTTGTTAAGCAGTGCAAAATTAGCCTTTTAATCAGTATTTGTTATGAGTGGGAGGTCAAATAGGCTAATGAGAAAAGTGTTTGTTAAATTGTGGGGATTATTTTTAAGAACTCAATGTAATCCTTTGTTCACGCTGGAGAGGATTTTTTTTCTTTGAGGTTAGCAAGTGCAGAAAAGAAAAGAGAAAAGAAGGGGAGTTCTAAGAAATCAATTAGCAAACGTCCACCTGAGATTGTAACTGCTCGACTTGATGTTTCCGCTCCTGGGACACCACCTTCTCCTCGACCAGAGCGGACTCACAGTCAGCCAGCTCCTGCTCCAAGCGAGCAACACATGCCTGTATTCATGCAAACAAAACCCCGTCAGTGACAGAAACAAAAGCCAGAGACACAGAGAATACTTCTCCCGTTCTGGAATATGAGTGTGGTGGAACGTGTGGATCCAGAGAGAATGTTGCCTGAACACTGACCAAATAGTTATATGGGTAATTATGGACAATGGCAACTTGTACCTTGAGCGCTGCATTATTGACGCCGAGGTCTCCATTTTCAGCGCCGAGCTGCTCCACGCGCCGCAGCACATCTTCGTTCGCCGCAGCGAGCTCACACTTCTCCCTCTGCAGCCTCGCGGCCATGTCTTCCATTTGACTTTAACGGAGACGCACATTTAACATTCATCAGCGAGAAGCGTTGGTCGACACATGGGTATCGATTTGTGCTGCATACTCGAGGGTGTGTGCGCTCACCAACCTTTTCAATAACTCTGTATGAGCCACGAGCTTGTCCTTCTTGTCGGTCATCTGCTCCGTTTGCCGTCTCCTGGCGTCTCTTTCCAAACGGGCGCTGACCAGCTCGGCA
The DNA here is from genome assembly GCA_016785225.1 of Psettodes erumei. Classification (NCBI taxonomy): domain Eukaryota; kingdom Metazoa; phylum Chordata; class Actinopteri; order Pleuronectiformes; family Psettodidae; genus Psettodes; species Psettodes erumei. Next base: position 914,832 of record JAFBJZ010000856.1, on the reverse strand, counting down.
TCCTTGAGTCGAGCCAAGAGAAAGAAAGACATCAGAGCCAGACTCTGAGGAATGTGACCGTGGATAGGAAAGAGGATGCTTTTAAAAGCAAAAATAAGTGATTTTGACTTCATACCTTTTCCCTCAACTGCGCATAGCATTTCTCAACGGCAGCCTCAAATCTGGCAGCTCTCAGTTTCTGTGCTCGGGCGGCTTTCTTCAGAGATTCTTTGTCCTGTGCTGCCTTCTCGGTCAAAGACAAGATGGAGCCTTTCAGATCGTCGATCTCCATCTTCTGCTCAGTCAGGGCTCTTTCCAGAGTCTAGACGGCACAACGAACCAACAAGTGTATGTTTAGAACGTTACACATTTACTTTTAAGCTGTTCGTCTGGAGAAACGCTGGCAGATAAGACACTGAGGCGTTCGTACCCGTAGCTGTGCTGTCAGACGATTGTTTTCAGCTTCCTTGTTGCGCAGCTGGCCCTGCAGGTGAGCGCGGGCCGCCTCCACAGACTTGGTCATGTGGACAGCAGTCTTTATGTTCTCCTGTGAGGACAAAAAAAATGGACTGATGCCTTCAGATGCAGTGATTTTGTTAGTCTGCTAGATGGTCCATATTCCTCGACACTCACCTGCTCTCCTCTGCGCAGGTCCACAAGCTCCTCAACTCTTCTTTCTGTCTCACTCAAATCTTTTTTTAAATGCTTGAGGGAAAGAATTACAAGTATCACTACATGTTTAGAAAATGAAACTTCCATCACTTTGTAGTCCCAATGCAGTCTTTATAATATCATACAATAGATGACTTTATCTCATGTCATTCATGTACTATTGTGGCCATCTCTTACTACTGCACTATATGAGCTATTGACCGCTTCGCTTGAATTTAAATAAAGTTCTTTGCTTTGAAGCATTATTTAAATGCGATTTAACACTCACCACATTTTCAGTTTCAGCCTGTGTGATCTTCTCCAGTAAAATGTCAATCTGTTGGTTGGCATCAAGTCGCTTTGCCTGTATAGGAAAAAAATTCAGAACACGGAGAGGAAAAAACACCTTTTGACACACCTTTCATGTGCTGTTATTCTGTTAAAATAACTGCAGTGCTACTGTGTACTACTAATCTGGACCCATGAAACACTATCCTGAGAAATGTCCCATGCTGAGCGGACATCGCAACCAACCTCAGCATCTTGGAGGTGTTTCAGTTTCTGTCGAACAGACTTGTTTATTCGTCTAAAATCCTCCAACTTCTCCAGCAAAAGTCCTCTCTGCCTTGCAATTCGACGCTTATCCATGGCAGACTGTCTTGAATCCTGAATTGACAGAGAAACAAGGGTTTCATTACTGGGTCATGAATATCAAAATAATGTCGAATGTGGATAAACTATTCTGGTGTCCCAAATGGAAGGGCCCATGTTTAAACTTGTTTGATGTATGCAACATTGCAGCAAACATACAGCAAATTCATCCTCCACTGCATCTTTAAAAGACACAAGTTGTATGGCTGCAGAGTTGGCGGCCGCTTCTGCATCCATCAGTATTTTCAGGAAAGGGCTCCTTCCACCGGCAGAATCTCCATGACTAAATAAAAAAACAGGAACACAGGAAAATGCTTTCAGTCAGCGGGGCTGTGGCTGAGAGTGGCTGGATGTTTAGCCTCACAGATTAGGCTGTATGTTCAAATGACCATGAATCATAGGACCTCACCAACTGATGTCAGCCTCTGTTGTTCTCGTCTGGAGACTGCTTCGTGCCCTGCTCTGTCTCCCCACCTCATGAGAGCTACCTAGATCACCACAACTCAGAGTAGGATCATCCCCGCTGGAGCTGAAACCAAGGGGGGGACCTTGGAGGTCATCCTCTGGAGACATACCTCTGACTGCTGACACAAAACCAGAAAGAGTAAATTCGTTTTAATACGCACGAGAGGGGAGGACGTTACTTCACACTAAATGACTTATCAAATTAGCTTATTTACTCTGCATAGCTCAGTCTGACATTATTAGGAAAGACAGTAAGACTTGTTGTCAAGCAAGCTAACTAAGCTTACTCCATAGCGACAGACAGGACCAGTGAAGTGGCTATTAGCTTTACTCTGCACGAAAGACAGCAAACCATTCTACCCACCAAATCCAAAGACATTTCAATTAAAACCTACTAATCCCCACAAAAACAATACAACAAGAAACGTAAATTTACAGTCACTTACGCTTTTGCCTTATTTCGTTTATGGGAAGCGCTACTCAAAACTGAAGAGCCCCTCTTAAAGGCCCGAACTGGATTGGTTAGCTCACATACAACGTAATGACGCCAAGTCATTTGCTCGCTGATGATTTGTTCCCTGAGCGTAAAACAGGCGGGACTATGTTTGATTTGACCTACCAACAGCCAATGAGCGAAAGAAAGCTGTGAGACTCGTTGAAACCATAGAAACGAATAGGAAGTTTACTGCTACGGACCATCATCGTGCCATTGACTTGCGAAGAATAGTCACTATTGCGTGAAAGCCAAAAACTCAGAAAAATATTGTGTAGATATAAACTACAAAACCTGTCTGTGTGTTATTCAAGTTGTTGTGGTGGCACAGCTGGGCAGTTCCGGGGCTTCTTCAGTCAAAGTTAGCCGGACAGCTAATGCTCTGCTTCTGTTGAGTAGAAATGTTCAAAGCAAAATTACTCTTTATTGGACCCAGTGAGGTAAGTAAATGCCTATCTCGATCTGCAGCGTAGCCTGTTTTCACTCGCTCATGTAGATAACTAGATGATAGCCACGACAGTGAAAACACAAATTGGAATTTATGTGTTTAGCGCACATCACGTTAGCTAGTCGGTCCTACGCACCTCTTAACACCATATGACGCTCACAAACTGATGGTCTGTTGCAGTAAAAACAAAACGTGGGCATACGAGTGCATGCTTGCATAAACCTATAAACCTGGCATAGGTTTGTGGCTATCATTGTGTGTGTGTGTGTGTGTGTGTTGTGTTTGTATTTACTCAGTTACTGTACAGGTCGACTTGATTTTTTTTTGTAGTATGCTACTATATACTTCTACACAAACATATGTTTTAGATGGAAATGTAGTTTGTATTCCCCTACTTGTATAATATACAAACAAACCAATAAATATTTGATTTGCATTTTGTAGGATTACTTCCGTATTTTTTTCTGAAGTGAAACTGTGTTTTTCATTGCTATAAGACGTTCAACTGCTAACCTAATTAGCAAAAGACCGTTTTGACAACACACATTTAACCTTGTCATTGCAGGGAAAGCACAGGTTTCACTAACAATCCTAATGGATCTGTTCCATTCTCGACACAGCCACAGCCTTTATGATTATTATTCAGACCTATGTTTGTCCTCCTGCTATAATGTTCAAATGTCTGTCAAGAACAAGGTAGTATGGACTCTATGTCACGATATAACACAACTCTGCTGCAAAAAAACGAGTGTGCTTCTCTTCCTCTGACATCAAAACACTGATGGGGCTGCTCTGATGTCCTGTATGTCTTGCAGAGTGGGAAAACGTGCCTTGCAAATTTCCTCTCTGACACAGCAGAAAATGTGGGAGGGGAATACAGACCTACTCGGGGAGTCAGGTACAAACTGTGTCAGTTTTTACAGCTTTCCACCTGGAGCATAAGTTAAACCAACTGTGCAGATCAGAGAAATGCTGAAAACAACATCTAACTGAAGGCTTGCAGGGGGCACTTTCAAATTCTGTGTAAAATCCATCACTTCCACGAATAGATCATTGGCTCTAACCTGTCTTGATAAGCTTGGAATGAAGTACAATATCAAAATATCGTCAGTTGCGACTTTTGCATTACACAAAAACACATGGAATTGTTTCTGTTTCTGTTTCAAGGATACTGGAATTTGAATCACAACCCGAAGGCAGTGGTGACAACAAGACCTGTGAGGTTGAACTTTGGGACTGTTCAGGAGATTTCAAGTATGTTGAATATCATCACCACATTTTGAATTTTTACCATGTTCCATTTTCTGATTATTAAGATTAAGATTATTGGTCTTTTTCCTTGGCTTCATCTAGATTTGAATCGTGCTGGCCTGCACTCATGAAGGACTCCAGTGGTGTGGTGATCGTTTTTAATCCTGATGTTCCCAGTCACCTCAGGGAAATAGAGACGTGGTATTCGATGTTCATCTCCTCTCAGGGCTTGCAGGACAATCAGTGCTTACTCATAGCTCACCACAAGCCCGGCAGCGAAGTGGAAGATGGACGCCTGCCTCTAGGTAATCCCACTGCAGCCCCCTCGAGAGCTGCTGTATGAGTTATTGCTACAATTTCTCAGCTAACGTCATCATTCTTTTTCGATGCAGCCTCACATTTGGGCAGACTGCCGCTCATTCACTCCAACCTGGAGGAGGAACCAGAGGATGTGAGGCGAGCTTTCTGCAGATACTTGGGGAATGTTGTAAATACAATGTCAGAGAGTCGGGAGCGAGAGGAGATGTCGATCATTACATAGCAGAAAAATTGATAAATAATGCATCTTAATGACACACTAACAGTTCTCATTTTTACCTTAATTGTACTTTACTGCCATTGAGCTGTGCATGAAATCTCCCAAAACCCCTGTCATATTTTCCCACAGGTAGATGTTCTTGTTTATGTTTATTAAGTCTTTTGTGAATAAAATTTGACCTTACTCTCTTTGGAAATTCATACTCAACAGATACACAATTCACGTCTGTCTATAGACATCTGTTTAATTGATCATTTGGCGCAGGCTGCTGAGAATGTGATGATTAGAAGTGCAGAGAGGGGAAATAATAGTCCAGCATTTACACATCATATCCAATGATGCCTCCTTTTCCAATGCACTCTCCGATGTAGAACCACATCAGTACCTCTGTGGTCACAAGTCCGTTCCTTAAGGCGTCCTACACAAGGAATACAACTTTCAGTCAAGGAAAGCACTTTAACGACAGAATCCAGAATTAGAAAAAGAGTGGCGATAGATGAGCGTGTAACATGAGATTAACTGGAGAGAGGAAAGGGTCGTGCGTTTCCATGCAACCGCACCGTGATCGTATACAAACACAAACATCTCGTCAGTCAGCCCGGTCAGCTTCAAGTAATTCTTTATTGTTTATGAAGTTTGTTTAATTATCAACTTTTGATGCCTGACGTATGTGCACAAATGACCTGTTTTATCTTCTCTGTGTGTTTTCCTCTCATTTTCCGCTGCAGTAAGATGAGATTTAGTCACTCTACACTGGTAATTCATTTGTGTGGCCCACGAGGTTTGTTTCTGTTGTCTTATTCAATTACTTGGTCATTTCAACATGTAAATGAACTCAACTGTATGACGGGTATGTACAACACACTGAGGACTGGACGTCTGAGCCAACTGTGGACTGTATGAGGCACGCACAACTTCGCTCACACCCTATTGTAATGACTACCTTCTGCAAAATAACATTCTAGTGTGCAGCAACTAACACTGGTATTTTGGCTTTGCAATTTTATAGCCTGATGAAAATAAATTCAGATCTTGTAATTTTTTATTTATTTTTTTTTTAAATACTGGAGTCATGACATCAAGACTATAGTATAGACTATATTTGTCTGTTTTACTTAACATAGTAGTCCAATTACTAATCAATATTCAAAATAGTTTATTAATGTTCTTTTATCCGACTGAAATGATTATTTTTTAATCGGACTTAGCGCCTCCATATTTCATAACAGTCCAGGACAAACAGGTGAGAACACATTAGGGATTCACTCAATTCAAGCAGGTGTGCAATAAAAAATTAATTCACCTATTGTTGACTTTGCAACCGAGCAGAGCAGGTCAAGTTGCTGACACTTGTGAGGACTCACCTTCACTGTGGTTTGTCCCACGCGTCCTGACTGCAGGCTCTTAACGAGGCCCGAGGCGGCCTCCATGGCTTTGGGGATCTCAGCCGGGGTCGGCGGGACGAGCTCCACGCGGGCGTAGCGCCAGAAGGTCGCCAGCCGCGGTTTGGAGTACGTGACAGCGGCTGCACGCGATAACAAGCGCAAAATTCGTTCGGAAATAAGTTAGCCGAGAAGCCGCCGAGCCATTTTCTTCAACGACAGCCTAACAAACGACGACGACGACAACAACACGACGACAACAACAACAACAAAACGTGCTGCAGTGGCTGGGTCGTGTAACCTGTAGTTATCCCATCAGAGGTCACAGCTGCTAACAAGCAGTAAAAACGTCAACTAGCTTGTGTGACAAGTTTAACTCCAGTGTCTCAGTCTGAAAGTGGTCAGATGGGAAAAGTGCGAATAAACTTACCGCTGACTAAAGTAGGTACTTTTGCAACGAGTTTCTGTGCTGCCTGAGCCATTGTACAGACCGGACACCAGGAAAGAGGAGAGAAGAAGAAAAGCGGCGTGAGAGGGTTTCCGGGTCGTTGATTTCAAAATAATAGGTGTTCAAAGATGTGAGGAAGTTTTTATATTTTCAAAATAAAAGGGCTTCAATGCAGAGAAAGTTCAGATATGAAAAATAAATAAATAAATACAAGAATCGGAAAGACAAACAGGACCATTACTTCCATTATTTCATAAAGCAAAATTATTAATGGGACAAAATAAATTAACGTTCTGTATTTGATTCGAGGAAATGCACACCATTTAAAAATATGGTGAAGCAAAGTAAGAATGCAGTTGACTGAAGTTTCTAGTGAAATTTTAAAAGTGATAAAAAGAGAAATGAATCAAACTGCATCACCAAAGTGGCTTCATTTTTATTTCAAACAAAGGAATGGACTTTAATTTTCAAAGTACCAGTGTAGTGTGAATGATTGAAAAACAATGCTACAGTAAAATATCCCCATACAATGTTTGTTTGCACTTTTCCCCTTTAACCATTGTTTCTGATGCGCATTGTAAATGGATAATTGGTGCATCTGCAGCTATGCAATAATTTTACCAGCTCCACACAGTGGTGAGGATGACATCCAATGACGTGAAGATCCAAATATGGCCTCACAAAATGGGTTATTATATAATCTAAGTTGTGTGTGTGTGCCTGTGTGTGCACGCGCGTGCACATTGTGTGAGAGTGAGAGACAGAAAAGAACACAAAAACCAATGTGTTTCTTACTGTTCATGTAGTCTGTGTGTATCACATGGATGACTGAATCATTACTCACTCTCCTCTGACTCATCCTTCAGCCCACAAAAAATAAAAAGTACAGCAAAAAAAACACAAAACTGGTAAACTGGTGTGACAACAATGCAGAAACATGAATGCAGGTTGGTTCCCAGGCTGGCTCGGGCAAATAACCCAGCTACTGGTGCCATCTGACTGATTTTAAACTAAAGATAGCTCTTATTCTGAGTCTGTGAGATAAGTTACACTTATAACAAGACACTGTATGCCTCCTAGTCTAACAGGAATACTGCTGAATTGCAGGTCAACAGTTTGCAGATAGTGAGTAAGAGGCAGAAACAGGACTTACCTACTATTGTTGACATGTGCTGTAATTAGACTTTCAAAGAATAAATCACTAGAGGGTGCTCAATAATAGCTTACGATACCAAATGGCACCAGAGAGTGATAAAGAGGAAACTGTCTTTGCTTAAAACTCAGAGTACATTGAGTTCTTCAACTCCATAAACTCATAAAGCCCTTGGTGGTTTTATCATTACAAACTCACATTGCTCACTCAAACATCGTTAGAACCCACAGAACTGTATTTTTTTTCTACTCAAATTGCCATGGTTTCCAAAAATACCAGCTATGTCAGACTGAATTACAGGGGATTATCTTTACTAGAAAAAAGACATGGAGAATTTTCTATTTTATCATCACCTTCGATTTAATTCAGAGTCAGTGTTACATCCATTACATACCTTAAAAAGTATTTGTAAGGTATGTAATGTCAGACAGCTACAACCACAACTTGTTTTTTTTTCCTATGAGCTATGATGTGTTAATAAGTGCACTATATAGGTGCTGCAGGGTGGACTTTATTTCTTTGAATAGACCTGAGCTAGCTGCTTCCCTGTCTTTATGGTACGGTAAGCTAACCGACTCTGACGCTCCTGCTGCTTGGATACTGCAAAGGTATCGATTTTCTCATCTAACTCTTGGCATGAAAGCAAATATTTATATGTCAAACTCTTTCTTAGGTAAGAGCTGGATACATGGGGAGAAGACAAAAAGTGATATGGCAGTGAAATTCTTGTTGCTGGCCTTTAGTTGACATGTTTATCTTCCCTCAAAGTGGATTATGAGAACAAATTTATATCAATTTTAAAGCGTGTAAAAGTCAGAGACTTTGTGCCCCTCAGATCCTACAGCAAATGCTCCACACTGTGAGACAGCAGGGCTGTGTGAGTCATAAGAACAGACTAAAATAAGGCTACATGGACAGACAGGAAGACGAAAGCACACAGGAAAGGAGGCTGCAGTGACTGAGTAAATCTTGCCTTTCATGGTCTAAAACAGCTAGTTAATGCAGATGAGATTAAAACAAATGACATCATTACCTCAGCCTTGGCGATCAACACAGACACACACATTTGGTGATGGAAGAGACGCACAGGCCAGTAATCAGACTTATCCCCTTGCTGGGTCCAAAGACAGATAAGGACATCATCCAGCTCTCTGTGCTGATCTGTGGGGAAGCGTCAAATTGATTGCCAACACCGAGGTGATGAAGTCATTTGTTTTAATTTCACATGTAGCGATTTCAGAATTCGAGACACCAAAACATATTCTTTCATTGCGTGACTCTTCTCTTTAATTATTATCTTTAATATAATCAGCCTTTTTTTTTTCTTTTTCTTCCTTCTTTCGCTCCCTCTGGTCCCGTTCAGATATAGTTATCTGTATCCACATATCCACAGTGTGTGTAGATAATTTATAAGAAACAAACTGCAGTTCACAGCTTTTATAAAAATAGATCTCAAATGCACTCCTATGAGATTTTGCTTAACTGTGTGCAGATTTTATCTGTGGCAATCTTTTGCTCATACAGCTTGAGAAAAGGATTATTGTGTGTATTTGTAAATTGGATAAAGCTGTAAAACTCAAATCGGGAAAACAGAAAGAGAAAGAAAGAGAGTGGATGACACAGTGTTCAGCATGCATAACACAGAATTGTCTTAGCAGTTCTCAAATGTCAATATATTTTACTCTATATCCCCACATAAATTTGGACACACATTAGACATGAGGAAGAATGTGTCTCAGGGTGTCTTCACACATGTCCATTTGGGATGTGATTACCGGCACAGATTTTAATGACAAGTGTGAACAGGATCCCTGACCTTCACTTGGCGTCCCTGAAAGGTGGGTACATGTCTAAAGCAAGCCGAGCGTCCTGATCTAATTTCCAGTCAAACAGTGTTGAGTCCCTAATATGTCACTCCTGAAGGCATCCAAGATACTGCAGCTCTTCCACTTAAAGCAGCCACTTTTCAATATTCCTCTCTAATGTCAGCCAGAATCTCTACAAACCTAACCTAATAGAGAACAGGGGACCATTATGGTAAGATGCTCAGCACCATGTTCTCCATGATGTTTTAGTGGTTAGCAGCAACAGTGTATCCATGAAATGAACTGCTCAAACAAAGCCTCCCATCACACTGGCTGGTCTCACATGATGAGGAGTTCTGCAGTGCAGAGGATCCTATGTTTTGAGTCATTTCTTCTTCTTAATGAAGAGAGTCCGGTGATGTAGTGGTTCACAGTACACAGTTCAGTACAATTATGTTACATCCCCCAGAGTGAAGAGATCCTGGTGCAGACACGGAGGGGACTGATGTCTGTTTATTTGTGGCCACCAAATAGGTGGATCGATCAGTGGAGGTGTGTGATTTATTTCTAGCACAGTTGATGCTGAAAGGTGAAAACCAAGCATCAGATTTCATGACTATATCTCTGGTAACACTGAAAAGTGGCACAGAGAAATTGCGAAAAAGCAGTGCTAGAAGCTTGGTTACGCTGTGACTTTTGGCAGAATTAGAGGTGAAGAAGTCTCTACATGTCATCCAGCTCAAATCAGTGCCTTAACAGACAGGGCAAAAGTGAGGCAGGACGTGGAAAGGTGAGATCTGTGGGTAATAGCAGGAGCTGTTAGCTGTTAGAGGGCAGTATGTATGAAGCTGCACGTATGAAGAGGCAGTGGTGGTGATATTGATGAGCAGGTTCTGGATAATTTTCACACCGAGCAAATGACAATTCTTTAAGCACTACTATTTCACAACATGTAACACATCATAGAACTATCATTAAAACCCCCCACAATGGACTAATTTCTCACAACAATATAAATGAATTTGCGATATGGTTCGGATCAGTCACTATATATAAAGAGGTTATGAGTAAATCTTTAGTTGGAGAAATGCTGTAGCTCTCATGCTACACATCTGGAAACAAGCTAACACGTGTAAGTCACAATGGCTCCTTAAACAAGCTGGCAAGCAATCAAGCCGTTGCTAATGGGACTGTACAGTTTATTTTCTCCATCAAATCCTGCAACAAAACTGTCTGCAAACCATTCCTGTTTTGTGGGGCACTTTACGCTCCAACATGGCGGGGCTACATAAAAGTTCATAGCAAATAATATATACGCTATGGCTTTCTTTGGTTTGTGATTGCTCAGCTGTGTGAATTTACAAAGTTCGTGAAAGTTCATTTTCCTTCACCCAAATTGCGCAGATCTGCTGCTGCTGGTGATTTCATTGAAATGACTGTAATTTTGCCATTTCAGATTCAGGTGTGACTGGGTCTTACATGCTAAAGAGCTGCAGCCTGCAGAGGTGAATAGCTGCTTCATTAATGATGAGGAATGTATTTTCGCGGTATGTGGATTCAGGTGTTGCTCCACTGCAATTAAATGGAGTCAAGTGTGTAAACTGCAGACTCAGAACTTACACGCACAACATTAGCTCACTGTTACAGAAAAACAAACTCTCCTTTCCAAACGTCTGTTTTATGGAAAAAGACTTTTTGAAGATAAGAAATATCTTATTAGACTATTTGTTGAGACAGTCTCCTCGAGATAGTACATCTTTGAAACCTTTTCTCTTATAAAAGTAACACGAGCAGCTTTTTTTTTAAGGACAGCTAATTTCTTCTGTTTATAGTCATGTACACACACACTCTCTTTGTCTTGGAAGCAGTTCAAAATATACTCTCAGGCAGCTAGCTTTTCTCAGACTGTCTTTTTGAGCTCATCATCGTGACACTCTGTGACACTGGTATGTTTTGTCAGTTTAATGAATGATTCACTCGGGCAGGTAAAGACAGCAGGAGACTTACTTGACCTGTCACCGAGGGCCCGTCTCAGTTAAACTGTGGACACTTATAGAGCTGACAGGCCCTAAATGTCTCACTATAAAACCAGTTACAGAATAATGCCTTCACAACATTAAGACAACTCACACTGCAACACTCATTAGGTCAGGATCACCTCGTAACACACTGACCAATGTTCGTCTCCTGTTGTGAGCATCTAATCTATAAAAAGAACCCCACATCATTTCCAAATAAGCTGTCGTACATTCAGACCAATACGGTATCAAACACATCATTTGCAATAAAGTGTTCTATTTCTAAACAAATTGCTCTGCTTTTCTCGTGTTGCACTGTCAACTTAACAATTCTGCTGTAACTACTTCAGTCACCCGCTCCCACCAATTTCATTGTTCATAATGCATTTTATGAGCTTGCTCTCCTGCCAAAAGTCCAATGATGTGGCTTAAGGATGACTTTGCAGTGGAATAATTGAGTTTGTGGTGCACTCCCTCCTACCAACTGTGGTTCGTATCTGCTCCGGGCCACATCCAAAGCCTTAAACTTGCACTTGAATCTTCCGACGCATGTTTGTGTAATGCAGAGTTTGGGCAAACATTTTGAACGACGGCGCCTGTTTCTGAAGGGGTTATTCTCCCACGACAGCTGTTCCATCTCACTAAAAAAGTGTTTGCCAGTTGTGCTATCATTCATTTTGTAAATTAAGATCACGACTGTTCAGTCAGCGTCTGTGTGCTCGGTAATACCAGTTAAGTTATGAGCTTGCTGATCCTGCTGTCTGCTTCTCTTTCCGTTTTATGACTCTCACGCTGATCTCCTTCTGGATGATGTCATGGCGTCTGTCTGCCTGCTAATTTATGCTCTTACGCTGCTGTCAACAACCTGTGTGCAGTATGTGCATTGGTATTAGCTGTGCATTGTTTTTCTTGTACTGACGGAGCTCCTTTTCCTTTTGGCACATGATGTTTTTATGCTGTTGATAGATATGAATTCTCATGTTGAATATTTTGCCTGTAAATTCCCAGAGAACAGTAGGTCTGCTTCAACTGTCACTCGAGGCTTTTTTGTTCAGCACTACCTTTTATTAAATCAATCAGTTACTCATGTTAATTTCTATTGTAATGTTTTTTACTATCTTGTTGCTTTTACATTTTTTCTTTGTCTTTTATATTTTGTGTAAAGCAAATTGAATTGCTAAATTTGAAATGTGTTAAATGTGCCTTGCCAGGTGGTACATTTCCCCCATGGCTGGTTGCATTTGTTTTGGGAAGAAGATCCTATTGATTAACCATTAATTAGGTCTCTTGTCAAGTATAATAATATATTGTTTCTAGGAATGCCAACCTAACTGTTGCCTTGCAAACAACCCATTCCCATAATGAAATCCCTTTAATATCAGATGCAATTTTCAACATAACTTTTGCTGCTTCTATGTATATAGTCCTCGAAGTAATCATAGTTTCATTATTCCCATCTTTAACCCCAGTATCTGCCTATATAGGCTAAGGTTCCCTGAGGTGAAAAAGATCAATCCTCTTCTTCTGCTGCACTGAAACTTGGTGCTTGCTCAAGGGAGCGATGAAGTTCAGAGCCCATAGCAGTTATGAGCACACCGTTTTCAGATAATTATTTTCCCTCCAAACCACAGGCCAGACATGAAAATGAGCATTAACTCTAGAATATCAGCATAACAATTAACTAAGTAAAATATGCAAAGGTCAAAGCCACTGCACCTATCTAACAGAACTAACAGGAAAAAAACAAAAAAGAAACAGAACCACTGAGGTCAGAGAGCACCACCATAATCTGTCTCTGAGTTTTGTGATGAGCACTTGGCACACTGGAACCAATTAAAAGAGCCTTGGATTGCCTCAGACTGTATTTTGTTTATCTCAGCTCTCATCCTGGCTGACTAAGAGAACACTCATAAAAGGATTTCAAAATGTCACAAATCTTACCTTTAAACCAATTTCATTCCATGTGGGCTGTTTAAAATTTCCTTAGTCTCACACTGAGTTTGGAGCCATCTTTCATATGTGACAGATTAAATATTTAAAGACTTCAATCCAAACTGAGAGAGGGCTTCAGAATGACCTCAGTCTGATCAGGTTTGTCCTAATCTGTATTTGTTCAATTTAAAAACAGTCATGTCACATAGTGTGTTTTTTATTAGAAGGGTTTGGCATACTTTAATATGGGAATTACTTGCTGAAATGCACCACTAAAGTGTTGTGTGGAAATGTGTGTGAGTCTAATTATCTAAATTTAAGACCTCGTGCTGGGGTTTTGGTTTGAGACTGTCACAAACAAGCCTGACACACACTTTTAGAAGATTTATTTTCATATCGAACACCGATTGCTCACAGCAGATGCAAACACACACATTTACAGACATACACACACACACACACAAAACACACAGCTGTTGCTGTGGCTTCTCCCAGTTGGGGAAAATGATCTCTTGTCACGCGAACTGGCTTCTCCTTCAGTATAATATTACAGTTGTGTTTTTACTGTCTAACTTGCAATATGTAGGGAAAAAATGACACTGGTAATTAATGTTGCGATGGCAAAAGGTCAGGGTGAGAACGCAGCCTGCTGTACGTAGCTGTCATGAATCGTCGGTGCAGTACTGTTTCAGCTTGTGGGAGTGGGTGTAGGCTACCTGTGAAAAAAACGATGGTTATGCAAGAGTGGAGTTTGTGTGGATGCAGGTGTGAGTGCGTATGTGGGCAAATTAACGTGGAGCTATTGTGTGCTGACACAACAGGCCAGATGACAAACAAAAACAGGTACATGACTCATGGCTGCGGAATGCAGACAGAGAAAAGGAACGAGGATGAGAAGCAAAACAACTCTCCTAATCTTTTGCGGGTAAAATATAAAACACTAAGGACAGAATCACAGCATGAAACATCAAATTTCTTAAGTGTCACCTTTACCACGTGTCCACCCTCAAAATCCCCTGAAGATCCCCTGAAGAACTAATCCCCTGACAAAGGTAGTAGTTACTCATTTTAGAATATTGGTGAATGAAATCTTTGTCCAAGCAATAAGGTACAGTACAGGAATTATTGAAGGAGGTGCAGTGTTTAACACTAAGTGCTGTGCTCTCCAAAGGGGCTCTTATGAAATGATTCCCTCTCTAAATAATAAACAGATCTCAACATTCAGGCTGGAACAATGTTTTGGCTGTCTTTTTTATAGCAACCATGATAAGTTGCTTACATTTTTTTGATGGGAAAAGAAATAATTAATTTATGCTTGCAGCACACAATGAAGGTGTGAAAATGACAGTTACATAAGACTAAAGTACCTTTTGAAGTAGATTACATGTGGTTTGAATAGAAATAGATGCACCACCAATCACTGAACATTCAACTCAACATTTTCTTGCAATGTCAAGGCTGAAATTAATCTACAGATTTGGCTTTTTTTTTTAAACCAACTGTTCATGGTTAAACAGTTATTTAAAAAAAAACAAAGTTACAAAAACATAGCCTGATTGTGATATGGTATAACAAGGTATATGTGATATTTTTGTCATCAGCTGTTCTGAGAACTTGTTGGATGAGTCACACTTTTCTCATTAAGCAGCAGTAGGAAAAAAGTTTTAAAAAAGACACATTTCTCATTCAGGAGCTCATATTTGAATTCTTGCATGTTTTTTTCCCCCAAGTGTACAGCTGCCAGAGGGGGCACTCTAAATCTATCACTGCAATTAATAGTTACTTCCTTTATCAAATTCTTGATTCATCTATTATGTGTTTGGTCACACAAGTAGACACAAGTCTGCACAAGAGAAAAGGACCAAACTCAAGCACACCATTCTTGTGTAGGAAAGTGTCATAAAACCATTACCAAGTAAACCAAGTAAACAAATTAAATCTTTTTGTTTTGCCTCTCGGAGCGCAGTGTCCAGCACATGCTCTATGTAGTCACCACTAATTGTAATAAAACAAAAAAATGACTCTTTGTTTTCTGTGCTCAGTTTGACAACCTTGCCTTTGTCCTCAGCAGAAGTAACCCAGTGCATCTGTGTGTTCCTGTACAAACCCACACTGACTTCCCCTTAACACTTCCCCCCTGAGGGAATCTCTGGCACCACAAGTGACATTCAAAAACTCAAGTGGATTTCAGTTAGGTTAACCCTTGAAGAGCTGATGGAGTGGATGATCAGCGGTGTACACTTAAGTGGATCATAAGTGAATCCACAATGTCCTTTGATCTTTTATTATACCGCTGCACAATTAGAGGGAGTAGTGGTGGGATACGTGTGTACCAGTACAACAATGCAAAAATACTCCATTACATGTAAGTTCTGCACTCAAAATCTTATGGAAGTAAGACAAATTACATAAGTAGTAAGCTACTATCTGCCACTGGTTACAAGTAAATAAAAAGTAGTAATTTCTAAGGACTTTTGAGTGTTTTTTAAAATGTATTTTTAACTATCATTACTATTGTCAAGGTGTCTTCAAGGGCAGGTCTTACGTATGTTTCTGGAATGAAGGTAAGTCAAACAATTATGGAAATGCTTTGCATTTGCTTTTGTTACACCCAAAGGAGTTTTCCCAGAACCTTTGTGCAGTACGATGTAGAGAATACAACTGGAAAAACTCTGCTCCTGTGATCTTTTAGTAATACCAAACCAACAGAAGCAGATTTCCTCCATCATGAGCTTTACAGTGGGAGTTTTAAATCCAGAGAGGATGTGTGGGTACATTTATGTGAGTTCTGCACTTCCTTGGCTCTGATTAAAGGTGATTACGCTCTAGCTGTTACTTAAACAGAATGGCCTTGAGGGGGTTTTGTGGCCTCCAGTGGCCTTTTAGAGTTGTAAAGTAATGACAACTTCAGCAGGAGAAAACACGCAAAACCAGCTACAGCACATTCCTGCACATGAGGTATAGTATGCTGTATGTGGCAAAAACTGATTACACGTGCAGATTATTGCTGTACAGTGTGGTATTTTAATTGGACAGACGTTCCATTCCAGCCGCTGCTGTTTCTAAAGGGCCTAACTCCGGTTCCTGCTGAACTGAGCCAGTGCTTGTTTAACATCTAACTGTAATCAGCTCAGTAGGCACAGGAGGTTGAGCCCAGGCACCTGCACCACCCTGTTATCACCACAAGAGGAAGCAAACAATGGGTTCGCTGCCACAGGTCATCTGGACATCAAATTAATGCTGACACATACCAACGTTTTCTCACCAAAACAGAGATTTTAATTTATTATTTTATTATGTTCA
Organism: Psettodes erumei; assembly: GCA_016785225.1. Lineage (NCBI taxonomy): Eukaryota > Metazoa > Chordata > Actinopteri > Pleuronectiformes > Psettodidae > Psettodes > Psettodes erumei. Next base: position 898,315 of record JAFBJZ010000856.1, on the reverse strand, counting down.
TTTGTCTATTTATTTTGGTTATTCATCTAAAGTTTCTGGCAAACTTAATACTAAATAATATAAACATACAGCAGCAAGGTTATTTAATCAACACAGAAATAAAATACAATGAAAATGGTGAAGGGGAGAGGGAAGAAATGAAAATAGAATAATTATAAATGTAAAAGAAATGTAATTAAAACCAGAGAGACATATAGAGTATTCTCTCTCACATTGCTCAGGTAAACAGGGTCAGTAACACTGACAATCTCAATATAAACTTTTGTGAAGACTGTACCAAAAATGATGTTATCTAACGTCCAGTAACTGTTTTTACAGTTTTATAAAATATAGTATAAACAAACCAAAACAGAATAGCAATGCTGATTGATTCTGTAATGTCCAAGATAGGTTCCTATTGTCTGATAGCATTTAAAAAGTTAGCAGCACTGTGTAGTCATGCACCATTTACATCCCCTCCACCCCCACCCCATGCACACACACACACACACACACACACACATACATTAGTGGCTACATGTTTACTTATAGCACACATGGAGATACACACACAATCAGTGCTTTCTCTTCATGACCACCCACACAGTAAATGAGTCCAGGGTTCACAATTACATTGCTACTTGTTTTCCCGATGGGACATTTCCTGTACTTCCTTCCTGTATGAGTAAACCCTCCTGCCCTCTTCGCTTACCCATCTCTCTGTTTTTCCCCCAGGATCTTCATCTTCATCTTCTCCAAAATGCACCAAATAATGTTTTGGGGTTTTTTTCCCTTCCATCTGCTGTCAAAGAAAAGATAAAAGGGATGGTCAGAGAAGAAAGCAAGTACATTCCTGAAGGTCTTTGAACCTTTTGTGTTATCCAACATAACAGGGGTGTATGATGCCTATTACAGTGCCATGAATGGCTTGCTAGGAAACATTGTGTTTCATCTATAGTATGTCAAATATTCAACCATATCTATGTCCATAGCAAAACACTAATCACTTGGGGGGGGGGCACAAAACCCAACATTGTTTATTGTTTGCTATGTTCATCTCCTTGAAATGAAGCCCTATTCAATGCTGCTTAGTGGGTTGTAGCAACACATAGTTTCATAATGTCCTTTGATAGCATGTTGACTTCTTCCCGTTGTTATAACAGTGGGAGCTAAAAGCTGGAAAGGCTTGTGAGGAGCGGAACTTAGCCACTGTGAACACAGGTTTTCACTGAACTGTTCACGAAGCGAGCTAAGTCCTGCACCTCTGCAAAACTCTGGACAAACAACACGCTGAAGGCATCCGGATGGCACTTATTATCATCCTGTGTCCGTACATTTTTGAATGCAGACACTGAGCAAGAACAGACAAGGATACCATTTAAAATAATAGTGTAACATATGCTTATTCACCTTCTTGCCAAGACACAAAGACTGGAAACAAAGGGGGAACAGCTGGCCTGGCTCTGTCCAAAGGCAACAAAATCCTTGCAGTGCCTCAAAAGCTCACTAATTCACATGTGATGGCTTGTTTAATACACACAAAACGTGGTGTTAAAACCTGTTATCACAGGGAAGCTAGGCAACCAGTGAAGATACTGTGCCAAGAAATAGTCACACACATGACCTTCGCGTCACAAAACGTCAGCATGTGGTTTTACTGCTTTGTTCTTTGTGTGGATCAAAACAAACAAGATGCAATGTGTTAGTGAGCTTTAGTAGTGCTGGTGCACAGATTGTGTTGTCTTTGGAGGTATTCAGCAAGCGATCCTCGCCTATTTCCAGCTAAGCTAAACGGATACTGGAGGTATTTACCATGCAGACATGAGAGTGGTATCAATCTTTTCATGGAACTCTCAGCAAAAAAAATAAGCAAGGAATATTTCTCAAAATGTTGAACAGTTTCTTGAAAACACAAAGAGATTGTAAAAATGAAATTATTCAGCGCATGATTTGTCATTTTACATATAGAAAAGGATTTAGGGCAGGCACTTCTGGTAACATGGGCGCATGAGATGCCGGAGATGCAGGTATAGGAGGCTAGCGTGGGTTTCAGCTGTAGCTGGTTGGAAATCCCTGGCAATGTGATTTACATTACATCACAACCAAATCACTCTGCCAGGAATCCCTCCAGCCAAACCAACCATTCAGTATCCTGTTCGGGAAGATGGAAACACAGAGGAGGAGGAGAAAGAGGATGAAGGGTGGAGAAGAAGGAGAGCAGTGAGAGATTTGCAGGTAGAGATACAGAAAATGACAAAAAAAAATGCATGTTGTGGCGGGCAAAGGTGAAGACAGACAAAGAGCTCAGACAACAGGTGTCTATCTGAGCGCACATCAGCACGGAGGAGCACATTTAATCTCTCATCACTATGTAATTATGGGTAAATACACACACACACACACACACACACGCTTACACCGACTTTTAAATGCTAACACATGCACACCCACAGACCATGCACCACAAGTTTTCTTTCATTGACGCACCTGGACAAACAGAACTGTATTTCAGCTCTATATAGGCTGTCATTGACTGTAGGCATGAAGGCAGGTGTGTCTGACTTGTGGGAATCTGAAAATCAGTTCAAGTAATCTTGAGCATATTTGTGATTGTTTTAGGAAGAATTTTCCCTTTTGTTATTATTATTATTATTATTATTATATTATATTGGTTAGAAAGAAGAAAGAAAACATCACAAAAAGGACAGCAGCAGTAGGAAGGTTTGAAGAACTAAACATCATTTGGTGTCAGCTGTTCTATCCTGTTAATCATCGAGCAACCCCTCAGATTTGTCAAGAATGCCGCAGTTTTGCAGCCGCTGAAATATTAGAAGTCCAGCAGTTTGCTTGTAGCATAAAAGCTTATGACTGTAACCACTGTTTTTATAACTCTGTCTTTGAGTCTTTTTGACTGACTGACTGAAGGGTTTATGTGCCTTTCTGTGGGGTGCATTAGGCCGCTTTTACTATATAACCTTAAGTCATAAATTAGATTCTTGAGTTCTTCGATTTCGTAACTTTTTGTCATCTTTTACCTTGAATAAATCTCTGAAAGCATCATTGTTGAGATCCATTTTATATATCATAATAGAGTACTTGGTAACTACTTGCAGCCTGTAGCTACATTTGAAAGTATAAATCTCCTTTTTTCATGACACTATGTGTAATGTTCCTACATGTGTCATCACAAGCTTCCTGTTACAAAGCACTTGAATAAACGGTTGCTAAAAAAGGAGGAAAAAAGAAAAAGGGAGGAGTTCTCTGGAAAAGCTCATGCAGGTCAGCAGCAACAGCATCTATTAGGCAGTAATGCATCCATTATTCAGTATGAAATGCAAATTGTTGTGGACTCTTAAGCAAGACGTTCTTTTTCCTCGGAAACAGGGTCTCAAACAGACTGTTGTCATTGCTTGATTAAACTTGATTTGCAGGAAGATGACAACCATAGAAAAAGGAGTGAAGGGGCGTACATGGCTGGTCTTTGCAGATATTTTCCTCAAAACAGTGTTTGATAGAACAGGAAGTACAAGAGACCGATCCAGAGTAAACAACAGGCTTCCTTCCACTGCGACACTGATATTCTCAGTTAAATGGTTCTGCTGCTGCTGCTGGCCAGAAGTTTTTGGAATTACTAATGCAGATTCGTTCAAACAGAGAGCGTTTGCTTTAATCTACGCGAGCGAGGTGGGTGGTGGGACGTGATATATTTGAGTCTGCTGAAGGCTGTGCTCACAGGCACACAGAAAAACACACACGTACACACTAATCATCACCTTTGTAAATTGGTAAGTAAATGGCAACCAGGTGGTCAGACAACCCTACAAATATGATATAGATTATATTCTAGTATGACATTACTATGTGTTGGACAGCTGATGCTCTGAAAAGTCCAATGTTATCGTTATCCACATGCAATACGCCGGCGGCACTCCAGCTTTGATCCAGCTGGGGACCTTGACCACATGTCATCCCACTCATTGGTTTTCACTTCACACATTGAAAAAGGGGGAAAAATGTTGAAACAAATGAATACTATTAAATTCAGATGACTCCTGACTATGTTTTGTTCATTTCAAACCTGCAGTCAAACTGAAAAATGCACCACACTTCAGCACTAATCTCTAGCACTAATGCCTCCACCAACTGGTCAAATTGCAGGAAATATAGTCACAATCTTCCCTTCTGTTTCTGCATTATGGTGTTAGATGATGACCAGAACCTACAGACCTTTGATGTTTTGGATATGACATGTCATCATGTCATCATTTAATCCAATCAGACATATGTCTGAAAATTTGTCATAATGTGACCATTAATTCATGGCTAAATATGTGTTTTTGTGCTCTCACAGTTATGTTTGACTCCCAAAGTCCAATGTTTTCGCCAAATTTGAAGAAATGAGAATAGGAAGTACGTACATGGTATGTACAGCCAGATGGACAACCCAAAAACATATTATCTCTGGCCACAGCTGTCGTGGCAGAGAGGCATAATAAAATGCCATGGAAAAGTAAAGAAAGCAGCTGCTGCGATCAATATTTTTGCATCTTTCAGCTCATTGCTTTAGTTTTCCTGTAAGTAACCTTACTGTTTTGGTTTCGTCTCACTGGTCTTATTGGCATATTATATAGATGCAGCAAGCAGCTGTTTCCGGTGAAAACCCTCTGAAAGGCAACTGTACTTTACCTGCCCCGCATCAAACAGTGGACACACAAAGTTAGCAACAAGCTGATATAGAGGAGCCAGAAATTTCATTCAAACCAAAGCTGTGAGGACAGCGAATCGTAGACTTCTTTCATGTAGCCAGAAACACGACTTCAAATGAACAACAATGATGTTCCGTACTGCTTGATGTTTAAATAAGCAGCTGTTTGCTGACGAGTTTTGATATATTCATGTAATACATAATATGTCAGTGTTGTGTTCGGAGCTTGTTACTATTGCCCCCAAGTGGCCACACAAATGTCTTAATGCAGGTTTAATTGCTTTACATTGGTGATAACCACTATCAGGCATCTTATCAGGGTTTCAGTGGAGCTGTAGCTCTCCAGTCTCTATCAGACTTTCAAAGCTAGCTAACATTAATAGTCGCGAGCTAGTCTGTTCCTGGGCTCGTTTTTGACAGCCAGTCACGGTAACTCAACAGCCCAATGCTGTCTGCCTGCCTCATCAATGTTTCCATCTCCCTCGCACTCTCTCCATCTGTTAACCACCAAGCTAGAGTGCTACATTGCGTTAATGCTGACATGGGAGACAAACCTGCACCTAGGGGTTGGATTTTTTTGGACACGCCTAAAGTGACACGCAGCAATTTGAAGCAAGGGAGGAAAAAAAGTAAATCCAAACTACCCCTCATTTTAACCTCAAAGGGCTGATCACATGTCTCCAAAAAACATGCTCACATGACAACATAAGAATGAGGTCTTACATTTCAACCAGTATAAAACTTGTTCACTCCTTGCCTGTGGCTGCCTCTTGGCTGAGGCTGTTTGACAGCTAAATGAGCAACAATTGGCCTGGCCAAGCTCCAGACCGCCTGAACTACTCAGTAACAGCAGGATGTACGTACATGACTAATGCCCTCCACACACATTGCTTTTTTTCTGATCTCTCTCATTTTCCGTCCTTCGTTTCTTTTGCAACAAGGCTGAAGGGTCAAATGTTACCTATCCCAACACGTGATAAAACAGGACAATTTTTTAAATGAAAGATATAAAATATTTAAGAGTACAATAATGATCCTAAATTGGGGTCTTTGATATGTTTATTCTTTGCCTCATGACAAAATGTAGCGAACGCCCCTGGCCTTTGTTCAGTCAAGAGAGAAAACTAATGAACTGCTCATCAGCCTTCAGAGCTTGAGGGGACATCACTCATGTCAATTGCAAACATTTTTCTGAGCAAAACTATATTGAGAAGTTGAAATCCATTGCAGCCACCCTCAGCCTCTGCACCCTAAATGTTTTTCTCTCCACTAAGTGCCCTCAAAGAGTGATGGGTGCAACAGTGCCTGAGGGCTCTGCTGAACTACCTCAGTATGAAATAATAATCGAATCCGTATTGCCACAAGTGCTGGTATGTTCTTTCGAAGTTATAATGTTTTTTTTGTCGAAAATTGCTTTCTCTCGCTACCCTTTTATCAGGTTTGGAAAGGAGTGCTGCAATGACTGGCCTTAAAGCACATCCATTCCAAACATCAGCAGCTGCCACCTCACTTAAGGAATGCATTAAGCCGACACTCAACATGTAGACTGGCAATGCGTACGGGAGCCCTTACGGACAGCCAAACAATCTGTGCTCCTCCCCTGCTTACCTTTTCCCTCTCTAGAGTGCTACCAGCCAGGGCCCTTCTCTTGTGATTACCCCGTGATTTTAACAGCCTCAGCTGTGCTGTATTTTGGCTAGACACTATTTCTGGGAGCAGGCCAAGGGCACACATGATTGGCTGGGGTCTGTCTGGGGCTTGCACATGGTTGGTTTGTCCTAGTTTGACCTGCGGTGTTCAGTCACCTGCACTAAAAAAAAACAAAAACTGCAGCTACTGGATGCTTGGCTCCATTTTGCCACTTTGCCCATGATGTTCAAAGGTTTGGATCAGGGCTCTGTAATTTGATCGCTCGTCCACATCTTAAGGATGGCTTCAATCCAGAGCCACAAGTGGTGGCGCCACAGTTTCCATGTCAGCGTGGACAAAGGAGGCACCACATTATCGTGAACCTAGACAAGAGAGGAGGAGAGGGTTTCCTGAGCTGCTGCCGCAGTTGGCTCGGTGTCCAAGGCGGGAAGAAGGCACACGAGAAAGAGAGGCAGACGCAGGAAGGGGGAATAGAGGGAAGTCAGACCGAGAAGACATGACGTATGAGCAGACAGTGAGAACTTCAGTTGAAATAAACAGAAGAGCTTTTGAGATGGAGAAATTTAACTTCAGATAGCATGTAGCTACTTGTCAACAGCTAAATGTATTCTTGGAGAGGACAAATCAATGCAGCATCTGGAAGGACGAGCTAGGACTTTCAAGTTGAATGAAAATAAACATTACTTTTAGCACTTTCAGCCATTTATAAATTAATTATAAATTAATTTATAATGGTTGAGTTGAATTATACTATTACTATTTAACAATTTTCCAACCATTCCCCCGGTAGTTGCAGGAGGTTGGGAATCACTGCTCTAAGCTACAACACTGTGGCACACGCATGTACTGTGAAAATAGTCCATAGTCACAATGACAGTCATGATTCATATGTCCTGTTCCATTAATTGCACATTGTAGTTTGTTTTGTTTTTTCACAGTAGTGCATTTATACCCTTCTGACAAACATCGACAAAACAATGACTTAGTAGTGATCACCATTGTTTTTCCTATGGAATAAACCCCTCTAAAATATTCTCTGATCCTTTGTTTTTCATTTTCTTTGTGCTTATTATTAGTTATTTAAATCCAAATTTGAGACCAGTATTCCATTATCCAACTGGAACATAATGATTTCTTAATTAGATAAATATTTAGCAGCTCTGCTGGCACTCGCTTGAAAGTTTTCAGCCTCCAAACGTCCAAACATAACCTGGAACATACATCTCTTTCCAGATTAAACCTAAATTGTCAACATATGTGTAAAACTAAACAAGAAAAGCCTAAAAGTAAGCCAACTTACAAGCCATAGGATGGTTTATATTTACCTGTGAAATAAATCAACAAAAATAATTTACTTGAGGTTTGGCCAGTGCAGCCACATCACTTCTGGAGAAACTCTTGCCCACTAAATCTCTTACAGACCCAGCAAACGTGGAGGCAAAACAGCCCTTGAGGAGTCCTTAACTTTATTTACTTCTCAACATGGCACCAGGGTAACATATGCCTCTGCAGCTTTTTAGAGAGCCCTCTGTGGAGTCATAGTCTCGGATCAAGCCCGAACTGGAAGACCAAATTTTTGCTTTGGGTGCTTGGAAACAGGCCCATGAACTATGGAGCCCTATACATCAGCACAACGAGATGTCAATAAATACTGAATAGGACTGGTTTCATACTTATGTATTTTATTTTATGTATTATATATATACCTTATACTACACTGAGCTGCAACCAACTATTATTTAATAAACAGTTAATCTTCATATCCATATTTTTGTCAAATAATGTTAATTATTTATGTCTATGAAATTGTAAAAACTTTGTAACTTACAATAAATAAGATATTTTAATATATAGAGAAAGGATGTCACATGATTGTACTCAGAATGATCCACATGACCTACAGCTCAAAGGTACTATTACACATCACACAACACAGTGGTGGTGTGTTCGGTGTAAGTGGTACAATGTGTGAGTCAATGGAAGTACTTTTTTTCCTTCTTCTTGTTTGTGGTTAAAAGCACTGTCATTAAATAAAAAACTCACATAAAATTCATAAATAAATACAGAAAAGTGTACGGTCACCTTGTATGAACACACGCATGCATGCATGCACATACACACACACACACACACACACACACACACACAACACACTACATATCTGCCAAAGGCAAAATTAATTTTGTTAGGGTGATGACCCTCAGTAGTCAACCTGCAGCAGGCGCACTTTTACAAAAGCCCAAGATGAGACCAGCCTTGAGCCAAGCAGCAGCAGCAGCAATCATAGTTTCCCACACATTAATGAAGGTATAGGGAGTTTATAGGACCTACAAAAATGCAATAAAAAGCCCTTCTCTGAATGCAGCCATCTGTGGAACTTCCTGTAAACAAGAAATCCTCTCACACTCTTCCAACACGCCACTGCCACCTCGAATTAGCCTTTCATCTTTGTTTTCCTCCATTTTTTCCTCCTGTGCTTTGCTTTGCCTCTCTACGCCTCACCTCTCCCTGTCTGTGTCAATGCCGCTCGGTCTTCTTCCTCACTCTGTACTTCTTCCTTCCCTGAGTTGTCCTCAGAGCACCTTGCTGACGTAAATGCGCTTCTTTTCCCCCCACACGATCATATTTCTTAAATCAAGGATGCCGCTTTTATTTTTTGTTATAACATATTCAAAAACGTGAATGTTGAGTTATAAGTTTTTGTATATTATCTTCAAAAGGGTGAGACCTATTAAGAAATGATTAAGATATTGAGCAGTGAGTGAAGTTTGTTTGAATACTATATTGAATCAGGATTTCTTTCTTTCATCTGCATGAATCCTTCTTGAAAATGTTATGAAAATGTCTTCAACGACTTTTTTTTTCTCTCAAAGTTTAACTAGCTCCATATTTTTTCGAGTTGGTGTTTATAAACAACATAATTCGTAAAACAGCCTCATGACATATTTGATTTAGGAGCATTTTCCCGGTTTCCTCTGTGCGCATTAAATACCAGGCTCACGAAAATTCAATCAGCGAGGCCTGGACATTGTCTCAGTACACCTCCACTGATGTGTCGTATTTTATTAGATCAAAGCTGATGTATGACAGTTCTACAGAAGAGTATGCTACAGACCAACTACATGAAATCCATGGATTTTTTGTGTATTTTCTGTCTCTCATAGATAGAAATGCAACCAATGGAAAAATAAATTTCATGTTGCATATACAGCAGCCAAAGTCAAGTAAAGCTGATGAACCTGAAATTTTAGTTTAGTTAATAATTTGCATTTATTTCTGTCAGTAACACATGATCAAGGTGGAACATCACCACTGGCATAAAAAAAAATGAGAAAAGGCATTTCATGTTTCAAAATTCAATATTTAAAAATCATTGTGTATTAACTATAATATAACACATTGTCAGAAAAAAAGCTTAATGATTTCAGAGAAGGGCGCAAATGCTTTGAGCTTAATGTTAGAGCGTATTTTCGTGTCAGCAGCAATTTGTAAGGGTGGTATGTCGCTGCTCCTACCAGTCCTTTGTTCAGTGCTTCATTTTGTTAAGAAGTTAAAACAACTCTGGACTTTCTCCACACAGTCCCCCCGACATATAGGCTGAGCCAGGTGTGTTTTGTCAGTCAGAGTTCGGCGTGTTTTTCTCCAGTTTTCTGGACAGTATCAGTTTGATTTTTACTGCTTGTTGAGGAAACCCAGATAGGCTTGTAAAACCAAATGGGCAGGCGGTGAATCGGGGGGGAGACCATTGTGTATAAGTGTATTTGAGCTTGTGTGTGTGTGTGTGTAATTGCAAAGTAATGTCAGGTGGAAAAGACTGGCCACTTTCTTCGTCTGTGCCAGCTTTTAACGTATGGCGGGAGGAAGCAGGACAGAGCGAGAAAGAAAATGAGTACGAGCAGAGAAGCCACATGGTCCAAGTTTCCTATTCTGTTTGTGGGGTTTCTGCTCGCATGTTCATCTGAGAGCTCCAAAATCCACTCTGAAAGTACATAGCCCTTCAGTTAAACTAAGCGTTCCTCAACAGGAGCTTTATCCTGACAAATAGTGAATACTAGTAATGGAAAAAAGACCCTGGAAACCAATGGAAACCTTATGAGTTTGAGGGGAAAAAAATAGATGTGGCCACCAGGCCCTAAGTAAATATTTCATACTGAGGCCCACCACTTACACCTGAGATCTGATTAATAATTGCTCATCCAGTGTCCCAAAGATCGAAATCGGCATTGATTACATGATCTTATATCATAGGAGTTCCTGTCAGAGCAGTAAATGCAGGTTTAAGCAGTCTGATGACAAATTACACTCAGAAGTGGGCAGCAGAAGTGATACAGCAATACAATTTTGAACACAAAGTTTTACATTGTTTTGTCTGATGTTGTTTTCATTTGTCTCACGCTAAATTGAGTCTCTGTCCCTCACATGTCATGTCACATGCATGTATTTCCTGATGAAATTAGCAACCAACAAAGAAAATAACCATATAAATCTATAAATATGCAGATATATGAAGGTTGTAAGGCTAAAACAATAAATCACCTCTAAATTCATTCTTTTTGTGAAAAATGGAAATAAAACTGAAACTATAATTATGTATATTAAATTCAGAGAAAATTTGCAAGTGAAACACTCGCACTACTCTAATTCCACTGTGTAAAGTTTTTGCAGCTATTCCACTTCATAAAGTACACATGAAGGCAATTTTAAACGGGCACAACTCCCCAAAACACGTCATAGATGCCAGAACTCTTTCATTTCACCTTCACAGCAGCCACCATATGCAAACCTCACTTACCTCTGAAACTTTCAGTGAAGCAGAAGTTGTTCTCATACTCACATGTCTGAGTGGAGACAGTTAAAAAAAAAAGCCTTGATGTGCTGAAACTGAAGAGATCCACAAGTCACAGAGTGCAGCACAAAGACAACACAGGTCACAGCGTACGTACATGTTGCCTACAAAAGCCTTCGAGCTCACAAGTCCAAGCTCAGACTGCGCTCCAAGCGTTGCTCCACCTCCTCCAAACCCTTCTTTTAGCTGAAGGGTGTGGACTGAGTCGAAGCTATGACTACCAAGTCCACATCATTCACACAAGTTTGCCTCTTAAAAACCACACCCAGAAAGAGAGAGAGAGAGAGAGAGAGAGAGAGCAGAAAGGGAAACACTGAAGTTTTCCTTAAATAACAACAGAGGAGGAGTGAGGAAACTTCTGGTTTCAGGGTCACCCAGAGCCTTGAAATAACCAGGCAGTAGGCTCTGTTATGAAAAGAAAATTATGACGCAGAGCAGCGGTCATTTCAGGATGTTTATGTTATTTGGCAGAGGCTCTGTACTTTTTAAGATGGCGGGGTAGGCGTACGGTGGGCCCTGACGTTAAACATCAGATTACCCAGATAAAAGGGATTAGTTTGTGAGTGTGTTTGTGTGTGTTCGTGCCTCCACACGCTCCTCTGTGTCTGCACATCCGGCTGCACGGCGTGTACATTAGCCAACATGTGCATACGTCCATGTGTGTTTGAGTAGGCACGTCTGCGGCCTGCAGTTTGGGGTCGCCTGCGCCTCCATGCTGATGGCTAACAGCTGCCATCTCTTTCCTGTCTGAGTGGGTATACGATCCACGTTATAATGCAGTAATCATACAGTATGCCTACATCTGTTTGGCATTAACCAAACACGTGCGATCCCAGAGCAATTCATCTGCCCCTGCCGTTTATTTGATCTCACTTTATTATAACATAACATAAGGTCCTTTAGTGGCAGCTTTCATCCAGAGTGGGTTTTACAATAGGACGAGTGCAAAGTGTGGCCAGGCGGGAGTCGAACTCCTGTTCCTGGCAATGTCAGTGCCACGTTATACCTTTTCGAGCTCAATCAGCTTCACAGCCATGGATTAGCGTCGTCAAAACTCAAATAGACCAATAATTCTCCTCAAAAAGTAGGTTGAATGTTGTGTTTGAACTCTCTTCATAATTTTCCTTCTAAGACTGAAAACATTGTATGGTTTTATAGCGGTCGACAGATCCCATGAAAACCCAAAATACACTACAGCGTACATGCTTAGTAATGAAGAAACATGTCACCCAGTGCAATGTTGTGGCTGATAAATGTGTTTTTAATAGATTTTGGACATCAGTAGAGGTCTGTGGAACATGGAAATAAACAACATCAGGCTCTGACTACACAGACAATGATGAGAAAACATATGCCGTAGAATATCATCAGACTTTTTGCTTTGATAGTCAGCTTTTAAAAAGTCAGACGGCTAGACTCAGTGTTTTGAAGGCCAAAGTCGTATGGGTTTGGGGAACTCCACCACACAAGAGCTACTTTTTGCGATCTGTGTCAGATGAGGTCTCACACGAATATTTGTTACTTTAGGCTCTGTGCTACAGGAACTGGAAAGAATTACTGGTGCACATTAAAATAATAAGTAACAAGGTAATAATAAGTAATAAGGAACATGGAAGTTTATTATTATTATTTACAATTATTTTCATAAATTTATTTCGTGGATGTTTGATCTTATTGGCAATAACAAACCAAAGGGAATTATGACGGTTGGCACAAAAATGTCACCCAGTCTGCAAGAGTCTGGCATCTCTGTTTTGCCTCGGTGACCGATGTGAAAATAAGTCATGGGGTTTGAATTTTATTGTGTTATGCCTGACATTTTTTGTACTTGAGTGTGATCGGTTGTCCTCCTTCTGGTATGATGCCAAATAAGCTACACTGAGAGTCTCAGTAAAGCTCAGCACTGAAATTTGCAGACTCAAGACTTCTGACTTCGTAGCTTAGGTGTGAAGACAAAAAACTCCTTTCCTCAACTGTTTAATATTATCTTTGTAGGGAGTTTCTGTGGCTTATGTTAACAACATAATTATGGCAAAGTTCGTACTTGCAGTATTTCAGGAGCAATCATTCATAAAAACGGCCATCGAAACCAGAGGTGGTGTTTGGAAGTTGGCCAAGCGGGCAATGTTTGTCCATTAGTTTCTATTTATGGCCAAATATTATGTTGCTAGGGAATAGTCATCTCTATTGAAGTTATCAAATCAGCATTAGCAGCTCAGCAGCGACATATATGCCAAATCCCATCATGTCTGTCTTACAGAGAAAGGCATATATAGAGAAACACAAATAAATGTCCCGGAGAAAGTTGCAAAAGCTGCCGCCAGTAGTTTAACTGACAACCATCAGCAAACTCCAGTAACTGGCCTTTATTTGTCTGGCCGACATAATTTACTGTGACTAAATGGATGCTGAAATATTGACAAAGCCTTTCCAAAGAGCTGCATGAAGTGCTATCTCACAAAGGAGGGCTCTGGATACAAACTATAAAAAAAGTCTTAGGATATTTGGTCTGGCAGGTTGCCTGGATAGCAAGTGAAAACAAAGGCCGCTTACGCACACACACTATCAGTGACAAGAGAAAGACAGCCAGACAGGCAATCCCACCAGGAACACTTTCACCTGTGCCGCAGACAAAACCGAGAGAGAAAAACTGGGAGAAGCATGTGAGTGTGACAGCAAGATATTTATTTCCTTTGATGTTTCCATTAAACGTTTCCCTGCAGCTTTGCACAGTTGCACTTCTCTGCCTTACCAAACTGAAGTTTTTAAGAATATACTTTGTATGTGTGTGTTCCTGTTTCCTTGTGTGTGTGTGTGTGTGTATGAATGAGTCATCCCGGAGTGACCCCACCCTACGTGGGCGGTTGATTTGGCGGGCCGGGGAGTATTTGGCCTCTGTCAGTCTGCCTGTCCCAGAAAGAACTGCTCACATAACTGGCCTCTTTGTTCCAAATGTCACTCCCCTCAAAGGAAGAAAAGGGATCCCGTTGCCGCTCCTCGTGCCCTTTCCTTGTGTCTTTTTCTCTGTTGCTCGGCGTAGTTATGACTTGAGCCCTCCCCACAGAATATATCTGATGGCTGGCTGTCACTCGGAGGGTAATGCACATGTTGTAAAACTTCAACTACTAGCATCGGTTTTTCATTTTAACTTGAGTAGCCTCTGGACTTGTCGTTAGCCCAAAGAAAAATACAGTTTTGATACCAAAAATATTATCTGTGTTTGCCTGAGAGAAAAAAAAAAAGATTCCGAAAGCAGATTGGTGAGGAATGAATGCACTGTAGGTCTTCTGTTCCTTCTCATCTTGTTAACCGTATCCCTCTCATTCCTTTTTTGCACATGACCAACTAAAATTGTGCTGTGGTGGCAATGTTTGAAGTTGTTGTCTTTTTTAAACCATCGTTAGATGAGTTACATAAATGCCAAGATGAAACATTAGTGTTGTACTCCAATTGAGGAAAATCAGGTTAGCACTCTCAGTGTCAGATGGGTTTAATGTTGTTTGATGCTAGATTATTGCTGCTGCTTGTAACATAGTGGATCCAGAGCAGACGTCACAGTCTGAGGCAGAGTGAAGGTTTGACAGGAGTCATTTATTGTAAATGTGCAACAGAGAGGAGTCCCAGCAAACAATGGAGCAGACAGGCATGTCTGGATGAAGGGGGTGGGAACTGGGTTTGGTACTGGTGTGGCACACGAAGACAAACAAAAAGCAAGGCGCGGCAGGGAAACCAGGCAATCCAGGTTAAGAGTTAACGAGGACGAACGATCTGGCGGAGAGAAGAACCTGCGCTTCGGTGCTGCTGCTTCAGCCGATCAGCTGACGAGTTTCAGGTGTGCAGCAGAGTTGGCCACGCACACTAGAGGCAATGTGCGTGCGCACACACACACACACACACACACGCACACACACAGAGGGAGAGACAAACAGGAGACTAACGAGAAACACAAGGGAGAGGGAAAAGAGACGAGGGAGAGATACCACCATGACAATTACAGCATGACATAAGCCTCTCCAGAATTCACACATTAACAATTCCATTTAATTCTCTCTCAGTAACAAAGGGACAGCATTGTTGTAGTGGTCATTTAAAGCAGAGTGCTGAACAGTTGTACTAGCAATGTTCTTGCAAACAGCCTGGAGGGGTGGGAGGGTGCTTTCACGACTGAAATTAAAGTTAGGCTGAAACATTTGAGTGTTACTGCACACATGTTAGGCCTTTCATTTTCACTACCTCCCCTGTTAAAGCTCTCAGGCCACTTTTGTTTTATTATTTTATTTTATTCCGCTACCTGGTTGTAAAAGTAATAGGAACCGCGAATCGAGAGGGAAATCGTTGCCTTTTTTTAAGCTTTGTCACTGTGCTAAGAGCGAGGCACAGCAGCAACAGTTTGGCAGGCTGTAAACTTTTACCTAAATGCACAAGTAACTGGTGGAAACAGAGAGCAGCGTGGTTCATTTCTGTTCACTGTTCAGATGCCCTCGGCTCCTGTGCTGAATGCTAGTGATGTCAGTGAAACTACTTTTTACTCAAGCGCTGGTTCAACCATGTCACTGACAATTTGGTTGACAGTGTTATCAGCAGCCAAACACAAGAGATGTGAATACTCCACTGCATGTAGGCTATATATATTTATATATATAGCCTACATATAGGCATTATATTTCCCCAAATGACTTTGGGATTTGCCAAACTCTCTTGCATGTCCTTACAATATCAGATGAGCTGGTAAATTTCGATCCTTCCTCAGATCAGATTTTGAAGGCAAATCACTCATCAAATCCAGATGCTGCTGTCACCATCCTGTTTTGCAGTCAGCCTGTTAGCAAGAGATGACGCTCAAATCTGTTTTATATGTCTTGGTGTAATTGAGCACTCTTGAGCAAAAGCAGGCACCTCTACAGAATGAATCTTACAACAAAAGCTGCTCTTTTTTAAAGCTTTGTTATGGACAATTTACAAACTGTCCCGTTAGTTTCCCAGATAATCACTATACATACAGTATGACTAAAAGTCTCCTAAGAAATTTAGAAAAAGAGGTTACAGCTTGAAATAGTGAGGAAAATGCTGGTATGAAAACATTGTTGAGATTCCTAATGAACATTATCTGCGATATGTCACAAACAATTATAACAATAATAACTCAGAAAACACAGAAAGCTAATGGGCAATGTCAACCTCACGTCTGCAGTTGGGGAAAAAGAAAGAAAAGACAACGCTATTCAGTGTACAATGATATTTAATTACTTATTTTACTACTTGTCTTCCCTGTACATATGACATGCAGTTTTTCCACCTTTATTTTTTTCCCCCTGACAGATCCTGTTACATATCGTCTGTCAAGCACTGCCCCAATTTTACTTGTGCTTATGTCATGTCACGCCTTTTAATTAAGATTTAATAGCGAATACAGCCATGCATGTCAACGTCAGGTCATAAACTGGTGTACTGTTACACTGACACGTGAACAAGGCAGGTGTTAACCCCTGAACATCTCTAAAAAACCTTGACTTCAAATCTGAACACGAGACAGTGTCAATAGAGAAGTATTGCTCAGTGAAGTTGTAACTAATTTGGAATTGATTACAAATTATTTTCTCTATAGTTACAGTACTGTTACAGTCAGTAAACATGCCATGTCACTTTCAACACAATATGTCTGAGCCACTGCTTGTAATTTGCAGGATAAACGTATTGCAGTTTGATCCCATCTTTGGGCTTCCTTTTGCTCAGCAGTTAGCCACAACGGCAGCTGCAGTTCTGCTGTATAGGGGCCTTGTGTATGGAAATCCTCCTGCCTCAGCCCAGTGCTTTCTGCTTCTGGCAAAGGAACAATTTTCAATGTGTCAGTGCATCTAATAAACTCCAGCGCTGCAAGAAAATAAAGAGCGAAACATTCTCAGACACACAACAAGCTGCTGCAGGAGCAGTGTGGCTCCACGTCGCTTTGTTCCCATGAATCTGTGCTGCTCGTGCTCTGACGTCTTTGTCTTTGAAGTTGAGCAAAGAGGGTGAAGACCAGAGCTGCTGGCTAGCAGGGAAATCAAGTGAATGAGTGGCCATGTGGGCCTCTTAAATTCCCTTTAATGCCAACCATTAGGTTTCAGTCTTGAGCGTCATGCCAGCAGCTATTCTGCAGTAAACATTGTTCAAACGAAATGTTTACAATAGTAGCTACCAGTCCCAAATGTAAGACGGTTTTGAGAATGCTTGCTGTTTTCTCCTAATTGACACCTTACTTCCCATCGGTGCATCACTGAGACTAATTGGCTTAAGCTTGTCTTTTGCCTGGCTTTATGGCCCCACTGTATGTCAATATCTCCACACATCTTATGGATACTAAAACAGTATGTATATAAGAAATCCTCAAAGGACTCCATAAACAACACAGCTGGAAGCATAGGAAAGTTAATAAATCACCCTGATCAGGCCTGCACATTGAAATTCATAAGCACACTGATATTCTGGCAGCATACGCACAAAAAGAATGGGGCCATTTTATTTTATCTGTGGTCTGGTGCCAGGGAACATTAAGCTTTCCCAGCATTTAATAGCATGTGAGTTGGCAAGGCAGAAAGGTCAAATGTAAAATGTGCAACTTAAAGGTAATCTGGCAATATGGAATCACTTAAAGAGAGGCAGGTTTGCTCCATTAGTCCTACACCGTGTGTACAACCGCTGAGTGGAGACAGCAAACTCACTGATCAGATTTTAGGGAGGCAAATTATCTTTGTCACCTGAATTGGATTACATCTAACACAAAAACAAAAAACGAAACATGCAGAACTATTTGACATTGCGGCAATGGAGAAAATGAATGTAAACAGTCTGGAGAAAATCATTCATATTAACCAGTAGACCAGAAAACAAGGTTCAAGTTTCATGTATAATTTCCATGCCTTGCTGTTTAGACAACATTTTGACTAGTTATAAATTCCATAGCCTACATGAATCCTCTGACCTGTGAGAAAACAATTCCTTTTTGTTATGGTACTGAACATCAAAAGAAAAAATACTGAGCATTTGTGGTGACATTAATGCAGTCATGGGCTTAAAAACAGGTGATTATGATCTACAATCCTTTGTCTCTAAAAATGTTGTCAATGACAATGAAGCAGTCCCAGGCACAAGACCAAATTACTATGATGTTTGATGAATAATAAAAAGTAAATAAAAGTAATTGTAGCATGCACAAAACATCATGACCTCCAAACTAAATGACAAAATTTCATCACATTTCATTCCAAAACAACAAATAAGAGAGTTCTGTGATCCGACCTGTCAGCAGACCAACATTGTTTGGCAGTACTGTGACATGTGGCTGTGACAGAAATGAATCATCACGTTGTTTACAGTTTGTTTAAGTTTAGGCACAAAAACTACTTTTTTAGGTTAAGAAATAATTGTTACAGTGGTTAAAAGTTAAATGACAGGAATTGGTAAAGTTTACCGGTAGAGTGTGGTCATTGTTAAAAGAAACCAAATGTTGTTAGACAAGAGGAAATGAGCAGAAGTCTCCAATGTCCAGGTCACATGCTCTGACTGCATCTCTTCGTGCTTTCAGAGTGCTAATACCTTTGTCTCTGCTCTGAAAGATTTTTTTATGTGACTGCTTGAAGACCTCTGTTGTCTTGGTAATCAAAAAACAAAGAAACAAATAAAATGTTTTTGTTTATCCTTCTGGGGACAGTCTCACAAAAATGGATAAGTAAATCACAAAAAAAGGGTCATTCCCATGTGTTTGCCAAATTAAAATGCATTTATTTCACCTGAAGCTACTCAACTGAGTGTTCATAACCAGAGGTAAAATCATCCTTACTTATTTGAGAAAGTGACAGTTGTTTGTTCAGAGACACAGCAGATGGAGTGACTAACAAATAGAACAGGTGTTCCTTTCGCTTGATGAAATTAAAAACAAGTAAGGAGGACACATTCAACAGTAATATCATCATTATTTTGTAAGTGTTTTGCAGGATTGGTGGCAGAGAGAAGCATATAATACGCATTGGACACGATCTTTTCTTGTTCTATTGTAGGAAAGTTTGAGTGTACTATATAGTGTATTCAGAATTCATTCAGAATTTAGAAACTCATAGGCAGTGTCGTATAGTAAATATTTATCGTGACATGATATGGGATTGTCATTTATGAACCTCCTCTAATTCCTCCTTAAGGCTATCTTATCTGATTCATTGTATGCTTGCTGTATTTCATCTTAATAAATCAGACAGAAACTGCGGGAGAGAACAGTGCTGACGTAGCCCCTTGCATGCACCCTTTAAGTGTATTTATTTAATATATCTCGTAGCTGTATGTGAATTATTTGATGCCCATCATAGCCCCAAAGTATTTCACTGGAGGCATTCTCTTGCTGCAGTAAAATGACTGACTCAAAGTGACTTAATGGGACAAGTTTAAACAATATGCTGATGACTCTCTGCTATGAATCAGTGTTAATTGTTCATACCCAACTACTGAACTCTTTCACAGTGTGCTCCAGTACAGAGAAGAATGAGTGAAACCATGAGTCCAGGGTTTCTGTGAAACTGAAAAAAACATTACATGAACAAGTAGCAGCGTCGTGGGCCAGTGACTCACAAATTGGAACCATTTACCATCGGCTTTTGTCTGTAGTACCCTTATTGTATCTCTTGTTACATCCTGATAGATGAGTATCAGGCTGTAGGCGTCCAAGTGACTAATTCCCCTACACAGAGAAGTTGTTACACCCAACTAGAGTGCAGTAAGTTTAAATCATGGCACTCGCACCGTATTTGAGAAAATGCCATCTCGCAGTATGGTCTGGATACCATCCCTCTGGAGAATTCATGCGCTCTTGAGATAAAGTAAGTTTATGAGGACATGCTTTTTGTATTTAGCCACACAAAATACAAATAATGGATTAAAACAAGCCACGCTGCCGCCTCAGTGCTACATCTTATAATTACTTCTTGCACCCATTGTACACAGTGTGATTTTGTGTCAGCAATAAAGAGATGGATTTGTAATTACCTCTTCAAGTACCATGATGGATTACTTTCCTGTTCTGATTAATAACAAATGATGGATTGCTCTGGAGGCACATGCATATTTTGGATAATCCCCTTCCCCCCTTGTCCATGTTTTCCAGATGTACAGAAAAGGCTTTGATTTTTAATACAGCCAGCTGAGAAGTTAAGCTTCATTCACAGCTAATGCATTTGGGAGACTGCTTTGCCAGATCTATCGTTTTGGTCCTAACTATGGGGAGGTGATACACCCTGTTCATCATTGATGGGACAGGTTTTTGTTTTAATCTTCATAATTTTCTGGAATTTCTGCAGGATCAGCCAAATTTCTTAGCACCCTAGAAATATATGGATCTGTGTCTTCTGTGTTTTGATGGCTATGTTGTGATAGCATGAGCTCTTTGAATTCTGTTGATTGGAATTTGGACAAGGGGGGGGCATGCTGGTGTCTTACAGCAACCCCAGTTTGGGTTTCTCCCTGTACCTGCATGGGCTTCTCTCTGGGTCCTCTGTCTTCCTCCCACTACACCAAAGACATGCAGGTTAAGTACATCTGTGAGGTTCTAAGTTTACAGTAAACATACATAAATAGATACATGCGTTGCACAAAATAAGCATCCACTGTAGTCTATATTATTTTTACTCGTACATGCACAGTTGCTGCGCTGACGCTGAGAGCCAGTGCTCTCAAATTCTGGGCTGCAAGTTAAAGCCTACTCAGGGGTTCATGTGGACCCTCGCAGGCATGATGAAATGCATGTCAAGGACAACAAAAAGTATTCCAAAAAATTGCAATTTAACTATCTATCTTACAAACTGCTAGGAATGCTAACTTGTTCGCTCATTCATCAAGCTAAGGTGCATAACAAGAGATGTGTTTATGTTTATGGGTTTGGTAAGGAGACATTGGGATGGAAAGCAACGTGGTTGTTGTGCAAAGTCTTTGGCTGTACTGTTAGTAGGCTGCTCTCTGATTGTTAGTCAGTACAATGTAATAGAAGGCTGGTTATCGCATAATTACAAGTTCTACCATTTATGTAGCTGGAGAACAAACAGTATTCTTTCAAATCAATGCAAAATAAAGGGGCGCTAAACATGATACAAGGATATATGAAATATTGTTTTTCTGGAAGGCAAGCACAGAGCATCTGATTTACAGAGCAGATGAGTATGCTGCAACAGAAAAAAAGCTTTTAATTCCACTTGGAATTTAAAGACCACAGAGATTGTGTGGAACAAATGTTTATGCAATAGACTGAAAAACAAAAAGAAGTATTACAATACCAAATGCTTAAAAAATGACACCCACTTTTCCCATCAGAGAATGGTGGAAAAAGGGAGAGCTAAAGAAGGGCAGAAATAATTGTTTCTCTTATTTATTGTCTTTCTGTAGTTATTTATATATTTTGTTCTCTTAACCACTCGCCATTACTCACACATCTACATCCTGTACATATACATACATACTCCCATTCACCGTGTAGCCACACAGCATAGTGCCCCCCCACCCTCTCTAACCTACAACAATCCTTTATCTGAGGCTAACTGTAGTCTTTGTATGTACAGTGTGCTCTGCCATGTTGGCTTTGCCTAATCACTCACTATGTTATGTTCCATCTTGTTCACCTATATGTCACATCCCATTATTTGACAGATGTTGTGTGCTTATACTAACAAGAGGTTACTGTTACATGTGACCCAGCTACAGATGGATGCATGGAAAGTTTTCATCGAACAGAAAAAGTGTGAAGAATAAAAGCGGCAACTGGTGCTCCAGTTTTTGAGTTCAAATGGAGAGAAATTTGTCAAACCCCGGGAACGCTGCTCTGCATAAAGTCCGGTACTTGAAGTCATTCTTTGAATCATCAACTATATAAGCAGATGGTGAAAGTTCCAGTTTGGTGGATCTTGGTTTTTAAAATGATTAACTGGCAGCACACCACAGTGTATTAAGACATTTCTGATGGAAAGCAACATCTGTGCCAGTTCTCAAATTCTACTAATCTAAAACATGGTTGGTAAAATCAGTTTTCGCTGGAACATTTTCATTCCCGCCAAAATACTGGAAAAAAAAACATCATAAAACTTGGGACACAATTATAGGCTACAGACTAAACAATTAAGACCCATGGTACCGCTCACTGTATGTGGCTGGTGCTATGAGTTTGTGTGTGTGTGTGTGTGTGTTTTTGTTTTTTTTTTGTCAGCCTTGTTTTGGTTCTTAAGGTGAATTTCTGAGAATTGCAAACATATTGCCAGGACTCTGACGTAAAATCACCACTGGAAAATCACTTGAGTTGCACCTGAATCTTTTGTGTATGACTGCTGGGATACACACACACACAAACATACACACACACACAGAGCAGGGTCTGTCGCGTGAGCCATGTGCTTGTGGATATCTGTTGGCATCTGGCTCTTATTTCCTTTCTCCATGTCACAGGCGCAAAGGCTTTAAGCATGAGTCACAGCCCTCAGACCTCCAGGGCATCCAGGCTCGCCTCTAAAGACACAATACATGATCAGTGAAAATGTCACAACCATTTCGCCAAATTACAGTAACACTGTCAAATACATCACTTAAAAAAGTAATGTTTTAACACCCCATTGGATTCATTCACCCACGCCAGTTGTTAACTGTTTATATTTAATGCATTCAACTTTTTACATAGTGTCTTGTCATTTTGGTTTCTGTTCCAGTGTGTTGCTTTTTCTAAATACACATCTTTTTACTCGGTATTTGGACAGTTTGAAAGAGACAAATTCACCCATGACCTAATTGTCTCCTGAGCGAGATCATCCCTGCCCCACAGCCCGTGATAAGTGTGTTGTTTTTTATTTCGTGGCTCACGGGATCTTCTGTGATTGCACAAGATGTCGGTGAGGACATTAACAGGAGAGCAAAACACGCACACTGTGCCCAAAAGAAAGTCAGAGCCAAGTAAGACATGCTTGATGTCTCTGAAACTAGACGTATCAGTCGGCTATAATGTTTGAGGGCACACCTAGATCTAAGAAGTTTAAAATGGGGTTCTTATGATATTCTGGCAACATATACCATTTTGATTTTTACTGATTCCTCCACAAATATTGTTTTGCTACAAATGCCAACATGGACATCTAAGCCTCTTTTGTCTTATGTTTTGGAACAACACCGGGGCCAGGGGTCATGCTTTGTTCTCTTTCTGCCAAGCTGTTGTCCAGTCTGGTCTGCAGGGGCCATTTTGAGGAAGGTGACCGTAACAATGATGCACTGACTCACCAGTTCCCACAGCACATTCAAACCTGCGTCATGATACTTGAAAATGTGGCTTTTAGAATAGACTAGACACAATGAGTACTGCGCCTGCTCAGATAGAGAGGCTACAAAGGCTTAAGCGCTGGCAGGCATGCAGGATGTTGCAGTCAGCTATGTTTTGCTGCTACCTCTGCTCTAATCTCATCCAGGACTGCATGTTGAGGAAATACAGTAGGCTTATGCTTACCTGATAGCTGCAAAAGTAAAAAAGACTTACTTTTTGGTCTGTTCAGTTCTGCTAAATGAACACAATCAGCTGTGAGATAAGTTCTCATTTCCTTTATTTAGTAGCAAAAGTAGATGATTATGATTATTATAATTATGATTATTTGAAAACACTCATTATGTATTAATATTCAAAGTACTGTTGGAAATGGATTTTTTTTTTATTGTTTACAAATTCCATGAAAAGACCAACACCAACCGTGAATGAATCCTTCTAACAAGTATCATCTGTGTGGGTCAAGCCTGATATAACTCAGTCCTTTAAACCATACACCTGCATTATTTTCCAAAAAACTATCAAGTGAACCACACTGTTGTACTGGGTGATGATTCATTATGATTTAGTTTGAGTCATGTTTTAAAACATGATCCGTTTTCAAAGATATGTGTTTTCATTGACCGCAAATAGGCCGTGTGCCACAGACAGGGAAAAAGATAGGAACTATTTAGAAAGGTTTTGGGGTTTTTTTAAGTCTGAATGACAATCACAATATATGACTCCAGTTTTATCCTTTAAGTACAAGAATAGAAGTATTTAGCAAAATTCAGCTATCTCAACAGGATTTTCATGTTGTAGTGAGTGCCGGTGGAGCTCATTTTAACTGTCACCTATTTTGTATTGTCATCTGTTCAATCCTGAATGCTGATCGTATGTTCTGAAAACCTTTAAATGAAATGTATTTAAAGTTGTTAAATAAATGTTATGCAATGGAAAAGTATGAAATTTCCCTCCAACATGTGAAGTATAAAACAACATAAAATTCAAACACAAATGAAGGACAAGTATCTGGGTACTGCATTTCTGTACACATGCTGATTAACCATTAACACAAAAAAATAAATGGACTGCGAGCAACATGACAAAAAATAACACTTGCAACACAACAAAGAAGGGATTTTCTTGGCCAGGGCACCTATTAACATTGTCCTAGAAGCAGTATTTTCATTATTCAGTGCACCGTACTGTTAATCAGTTTTCATTATGTTGAATTATTACTGTGTAACTCCCTCAAGTCATGATGGGAGAGTCTTGCAGCCCATTTCTGATCAATAGAGCTATAACTTCTTTTTTTGTATATTAAATCTCTGGCTTATGCACCTTGGACTTTTATTTACAACTTAATTAATATCTTAATTAATAAAGAATAACATTTCTTTGTATTCTCACAACATCATTTATTTCTGGCTAATATTCAGTAAAACATGAATATGCTCATTTATATTTGACAAATGTAGGCTCAAGTGAGAATATTATATCCCTTCAAATTATTATTGCACTCTAATACCTTCTTTATTTCCACAACATACATTCATTTTATGAATTTACATCTTCTTAAATAATTATTAATTAAGGCTAAAAAGAGGTGTAGTGTAAAAACCATGAAGATGCTTATCGTTTCTGTAAGTTGTTTCATACTACAGGAAAGTACAACTGCATTCTAACAAAGAAAGGGATTTCTTTATGTCGCAACGAGGCCCACGCCCTTAGTCCCAGTATTTTCCCACACTGAGGGTCAGACGCAGCAGTAACCTGCCTCCGTCTGCTTCTGGTCGGCTCTGGTATAACTGCACTGTTGTCCAGTCAGCCAGCTGGTCCTGACTGTCAGCAGGACTTTCGGCTGGAGAGGCTGATGGCGGCCAGATGGTGAGGCTCACACACACAGACACATAAACACACATATGCACATAAACACACAGTGAGTTGCGTGAGTAGCACATCCTCCGCCGGAGAGCGAAAGACTCGTAGCTACCTCAGTCGACCCCGCTACATGCTGCTTTTATTTCAAAGGCAGAGGAGGAGCTCGGAGGGAGAAACATGAACTGTGGTTCAGGAGTGAAGTCACTGAAATGTGTAACACTGAAACACTGCTGCAGATTAGGCCAGCCAACACCAAAGACACTCATGAACGATGCATTGTATTGCTACACAAAGTATTATGACAGCAGAGCACTAAGTTGTTTCACTCATAATTAGTCCTTGGGTGTTACAGCCTTCAGTAAGTTATTTTGGGCTGTGCACATATCAACTTTTTGCACTTTGTATGATTAATTAGGCATTACTCCATTAAGCCTAATTGTTGTATTTAATTTATCATTTAAATATCTAATTTGATCATTATTATATGAAAAATAAAAACCCAGAAACCTGGATCCAACTTACCAGCTGTCGCCACAACCTTTTTCATTTTTAGGATTTCACCCAGCTGGATTCAAGCTCTTTCTCCAAATCTGCTGCATTAAATTGTTTTTTTTAATTTCTTAAAATTGTGCACTTTTGGGATGATGCAAATGATATGCATGTTCTCACCTGGCTGATGGGTTGTCTGTGGAGGCGAAGGACTGGAAACGTGAAAAATCCATGTCTTGTTTTGTACAATATGTGACTAATAGGCCTAATATATAATAACATGTATATATCATGTCATATTCACCATCATTTTCAGGGTTAGGTCTTAAACAATTAAAGTCAAATTTGCTTGTAAAAAGAAATAATTATAAATGAGTTAATCAAAAAAAAAAGGAAACACGCAGATAAATGATCAGTTTTTAAACAGACGTTTGATCCAGCACTAACATCTGTTATATTGTTAAGTGTGTGAGTCATGCTTGTCTATACTGCATTATCCCCTCATTATTAACGTAACATTAACGTCATTACTCATATTAATAGGAGGGTTGGACAGGCCCTTTTCAACGTGATGTTTGACCAGCTGAGCTGTAGGGCTTGTTCCCCTACACGACCTCAGCAAGGAACCACGGGCAGACATGAGAATAAAGGCTCAAATTGTTTGTGGTACGCTGTGTTATTACGCTGTTGTATTACAGGGAAAGCGGAAAAAACTGCTGTCTTCTTTACAGCCGGTCATCCACCAAAAAAAAACATCCCGTGGGTGAAAGGTTTGAGTGAACTCAATCAAATGTGAGAGCAGTTCAGTCCAGTTTCTTTGATCACAGAGATTCTTATTTATTCCCTATTCAGTCATTTCATGACCTGTTTTAACTCAGAAACAGAGCAGACGTGTTCTTTTTCTTTTTTTCCTTCACTTGGATTCTCTCCAGTAGAGAGTATTTTGCTCTGGATGGTAGTGCCTCTAGTGAAGTGGACTGGCAGACAGCTGGCTGTTCAACTACAACCATCTGGGGATGCTTGAACATTGGTAGTCAAAAACTCTCAACTACTATGTGCTTCTTACTCCCTTGAAGTGTTTTTTTGCCATACATGTAAAGTGTGTTTTTTAACTTATTGTTTTTGTCTTACAAATAAAAAAGATGAAAAAACATGTGCAATCTGTTTCTGTTATCTGGCTACGTGAAAAAAATTGGGTGTGAATAACCCAGAGAACAAAATAGATAAATAAAGTTAAATTAATTCTTTCAGTGGTTTGTTGTTGATATGTTTTGGATGAAAGTCAGATTTTATCTTTTGAAAAACTGATAATATTGTATGAATAATGGAATGATTATCTAACTCTGTATTGTGCTGAAACAACAGTGGGGTTTAATGTAGATTGAAACCATGATATGAAGTAATGATAAATAGTCATCTTGTTATTTTGTGATTACATCCAATTATTATTATAAACATTAACTATTTTTATTTTATTTATTTATTTATCGTAATCAAATGCCAGGACAATAACAAAACTAACAATGATTAAGTCTGTTTCTTCTTAACACTTTCTGATTCACCTACCCTTTCTGAGGCACCAAGACCAAAGCCAATATCAGTTCTTTTACGAAAGCCTTTTGAAAAAGTCTTCCTTTTCTTTTCTTTTTTTCAAGTCTTTGCTTTCTATATACAGTTTTTCATTTCATGAAACAGCTGGATACTGCAGGCTTTATAGAACTTCATTGAGGAGTTTTTTTTAGGACTTTCAGCTTGATCCACCAGCACAATAAAGTCTATGTGAGATTAAAAAAATGAAATACTGTGTCAGTTATTGGCAACAAATAACTTGAGAAAACCAAAACCAACAATGAGTGAGTCGGGCTATCAATACTTGAGCCTACTTGAGGAATTAATCCCTCACACCACTTCTTACTACTGAAAACATAAATTTTTTTGAGTTTGGTCACAAATTTATAGTTATATTTAAAAACTGAAACAGCTGTACACTGTCGTTTTTAGTTAAGTGTTAATCAAATAGGAGTAGATGCATCTTTTTTCTGGATTAATACAGATTTTGTGTGGTGTGAGTATTTATGGAAGCTGGACAATGTGTGTGTGTGTGTGTGTGTGTGTGTGTGTGTGTGTGTGTGTGTGTGACTGATGCAAAATAAACTACTGTGTGCCAGTGTTCATTGTAATGAAGACAGATGTTAACCAGTGAAACAGTGTTACTCGTGTGTGTGTGATGTGTTTTTAATTGTTTTTGGACAGCAAAGCAGATCTTTGTCACAGAGTAATAATGGAATTTCTTCGCAATCAAAAAAAATAGAATTATGCTGTCAAGTTAAAAATTGACTGATTACCTGGGGGTTACCTGCAATATGTTTTATAGTTAACTCAATACTGGGGAGAAGCAGAATAAAACTGTCCTTCTGACACATGTGAATGAAAGTAGTGTTTCATATTGTTCTCTCTTGTTTATCCAGCAGTGTTTTACTATCCTCTGTGGACACACCCTGGAAGCCTTCCCAAACCCTTTCCAGAATTAAAATGAAATTCATCTTCTCTCCCTCTTCTCTGGAGAAGGATCTACTATAAAAGGCTTCACAGTAGGGACCACCATCCATGCTCGTCATCCTGACAGTCTCTGTTTGTTATTCCAGGCAACTGCACCGCCTGATAGGCCTCCAGCACCCGCAAGCAGTCTCATTCAAAATACGTCTCTCTGATTCCCCGCCACAAACCGTTCCCCGCGACTTAATCTGTCCGCTTTCTGCTCCCCCTCCCAACCCGAGCCCCTGCTCATTTACCCGTGAGTCATCGTTGTGGTTTGGACCGGGGATCAAGAGAGTGCAGATGGATGAATGTGTCTCGAAACAGAAATGGAGTTAAACCCGAGGGTTAAGGGAAGCCTGCATGCAAACCGCGACAAAATTTCTTGACTTAATTATGTGCCAAACTTACCGTCCAGCCATTTTTTTTTATTTGGTGGTGAAGGAGAAAGTGAAAAACCAGGATGATTAGTCTTTGAACGTGAGAGAGACGGCCCATTTGGAGCTAAATCCATCAGCCATGAGCATCCGCCCTTAAAGAAGAGGTCACGATGGTGAGGCTCAGAACTGAGGAGGCAAACTGAATATTTTATTTCAGTTTTGTGGTGAAAAGTAAAATCTGACCACAATAGGGGGAAAAAAGAACACAATCCTTATCTTGTGAGTGATGGATAACTATTTCTGGTTTATTACAGCATATTTTTGTAGTACTGGCCATCATTTTTATTGGTAACATTTTATTCAATAAGATAACTACTTGTATCTGGAATAGTTGTATTGAATTGAATTTTTTCCGAAAAAGTAAGAAGGGGCACAAAGCATGAGTAGTCAAACTGTCATACATTAAATTCTTTAGAAACTGCTTGTTGCATGGTTTTGTATGTTCATGGTTTAAACACCCACCTCCCGCTTGAACTTTGACCTACCGTACTTACTGTAGTTGTTGGCACACATTTTCCTCTGCAATGAGGGATTAAAAGCAGGTGTGTTCAATGAATAACGTAATTTGGCAAAACGTGGCTTGTTTACATGTCTTTGTGTCTCCAAGTCTCAGGAATTGCTGATTATTCTCAGAAGGTTTCAAACCCTCTAAAATAATCCTGCCATTCCCAAAGGTCTCGTTCAAAAGAATTACTATTTTGCGTGAACCAGCTGAACTGAATCACCTCCTGAAACCGTCCGTTCTCAGTCAGTTGCGGGCGAATGTGCAGGGACAAACTGACAGAGCGAGTGATTGGAGTCGTTCAAGACAGCAAACACTCGACATTCAAACAGGTAACCGGGTTTAATATTGTGTGCATATCTGTGACCTGTTTTGAAAAAGCTCAATCTGAGCCATTATTAATATGTTACAAAACTTCCATGGCTAGGTAAGTAAAAAAAACAAAAAAACAAAACACTAATCTGCCACAACACTGAAGCCAGTTACTTGTTGTAATGTTGCGGCTGATCGTGTATATGATAGTTAAATTACAATTCTACTTTAAGGGTCAATTCTCAGTTGTTGTTTTTCACCTTCACCCTCTGGCTTTGTACTTTATGTGATTTGGCTGTTGTTGCACTGCAACATCCCTCTGGGATTAATAAAGTACTCCATCAATCCGTCTAGTTTACCTCGGTGGGCAAATTGTTGTGGAAATGATGGCCAAAACTGTGAAAGTAAGACCCAAGCTGTAATAAACCTGAAAAATGCTAGATACGTCTTTAAATTGGGTCTTATTTTTTAGCACTTTAAGCAGCAACACATTCAGTCAAATGATCACATAATTACTTGGAAGAAAAAGCAAAGACAAATGTGAACATTATTACTAAAACTGCTGTAAACGTCAATTAGATCTTGACCTCCTGTATGCAGTTTCGGTAATATGCTAAACTCATGTATGTTTTTTAAGATTTCTTAATGATCCAGCCATTAACCTTTTGGCTGAGGGCAGAGGTGATGCAACAACACCTCTCACGCTCTGAATGAGGGATTTTTTTTCCTAATGGCAGTGTGCTCACTTTTCACTTTGTATTCTCAAGGTATTAATTATATACTAGAAAAAAAATGCACACACATATAGGTATTTGTACCACTGTCTCCCCTGCTGGTTCGTGTGCAGACTGAGTGCTTGGGAGGTCTGCCTATCACGATTCCAGCGCACAGTGGTGTTTTGGCAGCCACATTTACGGGCCTCGTGCTTCACGTCTTGTTGAGCTGTGGAGCATAGGGTGCATTTAAAAGCCGAGTTTACAAGACACAAGTGGCAAAACACTTCTCATTATGCATTCAAACGTCATATTCAGCTTTGTTTGCGTCTTACTCGTCGTAATCTTTAATTAGCTGTCAGGATGATAAGGCTTGGCTTTCATTCATTTTAAGCTAACAAGGTTCCCTCCCAGAGATGTCCATTTATTTTTCTAATTGGGTGTAGTTTTCGTGGCCATCCATCCAATTCTGCCTAATTGGTGTATTTCTCATGGACAGGCTTGACAAACCGGGTGAATCAAATAACAACCCATGTTAGAGTCCCATGTTAAAATATTTCATCTTCATCTGAAGCTCAAGAAGCTGCTGGGGGTTAACGTAAGCCAGATCGCAGTTAATCTCTGCTTGAGTCAGCCCTCATTATAAGGCAAAAGGGGAGAGATGCAGCAGACCCGAGCCTCAGATTGCGGCCCTGTCGTCTACATATGCTTGATGTGGGAACATTGGTCCTGACAGGAACATATATTGTTACTGCTGAAATAGCAATGTAGCACAGACTACCTTTGTTTTGACGTTGTTTTCTTTCTGAAAGCAAAAACAAAAAAAATAAGCGACCAGTAATAACCTGTGCATGAATTTGAACATTGTATGTAGAAATGAACATTTTCATTTCTACATAAAACAGAAACAGAAGTAAAACGTAACTGCAACATGAATGATGTAAAGTACTCGCACTGTTTGGCTGTGCAGAAGCTGGGTTGTAACAGTGCTGTAACAACCCAGCTGAAACCAACGAAATACCACTTCTTTAGCTGTGAATGTTGGTCTGTGTACATGAGGCGTTCTCTTTGAGTATCAAATTCATCCTTCCACAACATGTGAGGCGGCTGAGTCTCCAAAAAATCTGCAACTGTCAAAGGCTTGAATTCATTACACTATACGGACTTGACATATTTGCAGTTGTTTTAGACTGTGGCAGTGGGTGGGAGTTAAATCTTGTTAGCTTGTATGACAGAGAGCAGCAAGGAAAAGATGAATTCACTTGCTCTTTTTCTACCTGGAGTGGACCACTGCCATGCTGTAGGGAAATAATTGGTCAGCTATATTCTCAGCACTAACCTGCATATGCCTGCGGATGAATCACAAAATGTGCAATTACCTAAAGTTAAAAAAACAAAACCGAACATTTTTAACCCTCAGTTACTGGCTTGGTGCATTTTTGCTATTCATCTGGAAACACTGTCATACAAAGCAAAGTAAAACAGTTACATTTAAATACATAGCTTATTTGTGCTTCTTTACTTTCTAACCAAGCTTTCTGCCCAGTAAATATGAAGTACAGCTTAGTAACTTATTAACTTAGTTTAACATGACTGGAAAACACTGACTGTGTTTCAAAGGATACTTCATTTAGTACACTTGTAGAGTTGTCCCCTGCCAAAATACTGCTTTGCCCACTTTTTAAATTATTATTATGACTTAACATTTTACTTTTTGTATGTGTCCTCCTTCCTCTGCCGCCATTTTCGCAAGTGAAGTTGAAAAATACAATGATGGTCCCTCCCCTTCAGCTGCCTACTGAGGATGGTGACTGTTGAGGCTGAGAAATCCAGAAGTCCAACGTTTCGCACTCAAATCAAAACTTACTCTTATGAGTCCACCGTCTGGGTGCACCGCCTGCTGCCATAACTGTCACTGAACACACTTCTACGCTCAATAAAGCAAGTGTGCACAATTACCGTACACAAATGGCTAGCATATCTCGTCTGTGTCACTTTTACACTTGTTGTCGAAGGGGGTAAACAAAGTTGATACTATAAAATTTAGATTAAAGACCTTTTGTGTTTGTAGGTGGATTTAGTTTTTCTCTCGGATAGGCTAACAGTTCCCTAACTGTTACCAGTCTTTATGCCAATGTAAACTAAAGGTCCACGATTAGCTTACCTTCACAGTTTTGTTTTGTTTTTATATATATATATATATATATTTTGTACAGGAATTAGAGCATTACCAGTCTTCTTATCTAATTCCTGAGAAGAGAGCAAATAAGTATATTGTCCAAAATGCAAACCTAATGAAGAATGACAGTGTGGACAAATGTAGCCCTGTTGTATTCGCCACCTGTGGAAAAAGGGATCTGGAAATGGACGGTTTTACAATCACACATTTTACCAGGACTCTGAATGAAAGCAGAGAAAAGACTATAGAAGTAATCGTTTTTTGGCTGCCAGCGTGGCGTTGGAAGTGCCTGTTTAAATTGTCCACACCCTTGATACCTTTTTTCAATTTCTCCCCCTCCGTGGAAAAGAGGGAAGTGTGCCATCTGGTTACTGGAAGAGCCAGCTGACCGTGTGGAAAGTGTGCTTCAGCGTGGCATTTTTTTTTTCAGAAACCTGGGCACATGCACTCATTCTTTAGCATGTGTATAAATGTGAGTGTGTGTGTTTGTGTGTGTGTGTTTGTGTGTGTGTGTGTGTGTGTGTGTGTGTATGTTTGGAGGGAAATCGTTCTATCTTGAGTCACTCATTTGACTCTGCTCGGGGATCGCAACCCTGCCCTGTAGCACGTTTCAAAAACAGCATGTCATAAATCAGTTCAGCATGGATTTAAAACTAAACAGAGATTTAAGACTGTGAGTGAAGCAGGGCAGTAATACATGACCTCAACCACGTGCCACCAAAATAGCCTTCAGTGTTAATTTCAACTTTGTCATTTCTAAATTCAATGAGTTAAAGCTAATAAAGGATATGTGTAGAGTATGTCAATAATGTAAAATTATGATACGAGTGGCAGTAACATGTTAATAACCCTTTGACTTTCATATTCTTGTTTTTCCTGAGAGTAACTTACAATGTGTCTCAAGTGGGACACACAATGAAAGAAAGATTTAAGTTGTATAGATTTGAGTGTATCAGGTCCACAGGCTGGAAGGATGTTGCTGCAAAACACTGAAACACACGTGGAGTGCTTTATTTATCTCCTCGTGTCGTAATGTGTGTGCATTTTCAGTCTCTAAGAAAAACAGCATTTTATAAAGAGAGAACAAATGTTGGATACGTTTCCAAAATACTTTTTATTCATCCAACGACGAAATATCATAGAGTTATTTGTCAATTAAATGAACGAAAATGAAAGAATGAATTGAAAAGCCGTGTTGGCTGCATTTATTTACAAACATTTA
Source organism: Psettodes erumei (assembly GCA_016785225.1). Lineage (NCBI taxonomy): Eukaryota > Metazoa > Chordata > Actinopteri > Pleuronectiformes > Psettodidae > Psettodes > Psettodes erumei. The sequence continues at coordinate 864,573 of JAFBJZ010000856.1, read as the reverse complement.
GTCTACATCAGCCTTCGTCAGGAAGACAAGCATCACAACAGTTCACAACCACATCCGGTAAATAAAAATGTTCCAGTCAAAGACCACGACAAGGAGTTAGACTGGAAGATTAAAAGAAATAGAAGATGATTTTTCTTGAGAAGAAAATCCATAACTGTTAAAAAATCCACACTATCAAAAGAATGGAAAATAAGTGTGTAATATATAATATTCATAATATAATATTCAACTTTAGTCAGAATAATAAGTACATAAGATGAATACACAAACCTGCAGTATATCAAAAATAGAAAAAGAAAAAACACAAAGGACAAATGATTAATATTTATGATTTTTTTAAATAAATTGATTAAATAATAATTTCAAATTATTAGGCTATAACTATGTAGATAGATATAGTAACTACTGTTCAGTTACTTGAAATACAAGGTGTTCCTAGTAGATATATATTTATACACTCTTAAAGCATTTTAGTGACCCAATGATTATCTTGAATCCGAATTCATTTTGTAATTGACATAAACCCTGATGCTACAGTATTTTGTGTTGTAGGGAATATACAGTAGGTGACAGGTGGGAAAGCAATGCAATGAAAAATTATGTATTTATGTCAAACAACTCACACTCGTATTTTCAAAATTTGCATCTCAAATTTTTTTTGAATGATCGCTATGAAAGCAACCATGAAACAACCTGGGAGGTACTTGGAAAGAGTGCCGTAAGATCAAAATCAAAACGTTTTCTGTCCGATGTGTATCTTCTTTGCAATTATCATTTGAAAAGAAAAAATGTTGTCAGTATGTTCCGCAGAAGAAAATCTGCCTTGCTTGTGTGATGATGGGACAGTTGTTTTCCAGGCTGAAGGGCATCTTTGAGATTCAGTGAAAATAAACAAACTATTCAAGGTCAACGTGATGCTCAACATGCTGAAACCCGACTGTCTGTTGATTCTGACAACTCTTGCGCTTTACAAAGGAGCTCTGACAAGAGCTCCTCCAGTGAATAACTGTTGACCTTTGGATCATCTATTCATTATTGTGTTGAGATGAAAGTGTAGAATGCTGGAAAATGAGACCGTGACAAATGTGAAAAGCCATTTTATGTTGTAGTGCATTGAGTACATTAATCTGTAATACAAATCACTATTTATGAATTCAGTTCATGTGAACTCTTTTATCACACTTCACGACGTATGTATGTTTGAAAGGAGTATGCCATCCATTTAGCTTAAATGCTCTAAGTCCTTGTTTAAATATAAAGCACATGGCTCACTCATAACATAAAGTGACACTCCACCTAAACTCAGGCTTTTTAGAAGGAATCACTCGGCCCCTGTTGATTTAAAAAGCGTCGCTATAGAGTTTCATTGTTTAATTAACTTTGAATGCTTAATATATTCAGTCATCATTTCTCTGATGTGCACTGCTACCATGCTGTGCCATTGTCCTCCGAGGAAGAGATGCATTTGGGCGTATACATGCCACGGCTGTTTTTACATTATTTTCATCATGGCAATCCATTGTAAATGACATGAATCCAAGCAGATGGGGTTGAATGTTTGATCACCTAAAGACAGCTTTATGACAGCAAATCACTTTGAAGGAGAGATGCATTATATCATTTCAAAAGCTTTACTGATCAAATAACAACACATGTCCATCTCACATACTAGAATAATTATAAAAGAAATACTTCAGAAAATCGTTTTATGATTCTGAAGTCATACGCTTTTCCCTTTTTTTCCAGAGTTAGATAAGTAGAATGATACCACTCTCAGACCTACAAACCCACCAACACCAGTAAAGCTCACATTAAATCATATCATATCTACACAATATATCTTTAATCTGAAAAAAACCCAAAGCCCCCCCGTCTCCAGTCTTTATGCTAAGATAAGATAATTTGTTATAAATGAATGCATGAAACCTTATAGCACATTAACTGATTTCCGCACACGCACACTTTTGGGGACGTTACATAGATTTGCATAAATTTCCTGGCTACCTACCCTAACCACAACAATTACCACTACTTTTTTAAACCTTAACCTTAACCACTGACCCAAAACTCACCTTTGTCTGTCAAGCCATCCCCAACGAGCTGTTCTTTAGTTGGTAAATTTGTCCCCATATGTAGCTTATGATGACACACATATGCAAACATCATCTTGACATTTTATGTCCAGCAGTTCACTGCAACAGCAGGAGCTAATGCGAACAAATGGTCTGTTAAAATTTGAATGTGAATGTATTCACTTTTCTCGAGTGCTGAATTCAATGGGGATTTCCCATTGCTACCACAATTTTTTAATGTGTTATTCTACGCGAGGTTCGGTTAGTGAATTATTTGATCTGGAATACTGGAAATGATTTTAAGTAGCTGTCTTTGTTTTTGTCTTTGAGTGTATGTGAGACAGAGAGAGACAGGGAACTGGTTGAGTGACTGGTAGGTGTGTGTAGGGGTGTGACCCACGATGACTCAGCCAGCAGCAATGTTCTTCTCCAAGGTGAATGAGTCACAGCCTCCCACTGTGGGCAGATTTCTCCAACGAATATCTGCCTCACTGTCAGTGCAAAGTCTGAACCCAGACATGTACCAGAGTTTAAAATAAATAATGTGGCATGTGAAATAACGTGGGAAATTTACTTTTCTATCCATTAAGATATACAATACATTTACTGTTTTACAATATGAGTCGACTTCAAATTATTCCTGAGGGTTGCCTCATTTGCATTTTTTTGTTTTGCATAACTAATAGGCTGTAACAGTTCATGCAAAACTAAAAGGTTGTAAGTGATAAGCTGCAGTCACTTATCTTCAAAGAGCACCAAATACTCAAAAATAAGCACAGACCAGCATCATTTTCAGATATGCATCATGTTTTCCCCCCTCTCAAATGACCTTTTAACAGATAAACACATTGTATGAACTGAGCTGTGACTCGAGTTAATTTCTAAACTTAGGTTTGTTTACCATGCAGTGCATTTCTGCTCAGCTTACTGAAAAATATCAGCGCCACTGACTCATATTGTTTTTCTTTTGAGGGAAATTAATGCTTAGACCCACACAGCTTTTCTCCATTTTGTTGTTTCTCCTCCTCTCCTCTCCCGGCCTGTTTCGAACTCCCTCTTAAGCTCTGCTTGAATTGAAATGCTGGATGAAAGTTATTCCCGCTAACTGTAAATGTTTTTAGTGATATGAGGGAGGTCATAATAGTTGAAGAGTTCTCATCTGTTCAAAATAAAGTCTGCCCTCAAGGGGCACTTGGAAGGATACAGTTGAAACAGATCTCCATTTGATCTAGGTTTTGATCTGGAATTTAATTTTTTTCAAGTTAAGGCAACTATTTTGAATGAACAAATTTAATATCCGAAGTACATACAGAAAAAAAACCTCTTTGCGTTTGTTTGTGAGCGAACCTCCATTTAGAGCAGGATGTATGTTTCAACACATCAAGCCGCTGTTGCTGTGGCTGCTAAATGAGCCACTTGTTGAGAGTACCACAATGCTGCTCTGAGAAACACAGGAAGAGAGCAAACAAAGAACGGCATGAGGCAGACCTGGTTTTCTGGGGGGTGTCATTTGGCAAGAGGTCACACAGGAGGTTAGTGTGATCGATGGGCTGATGGCTTCCCTTTGTCTCTAATGGGCTGCAGGAGGGAGGAGATGAGGAGAGAAGAAGAGATGCATCAGGACAGAGGAGCAGGAAGCAGGAGAAGGAGACTGAGGACAGATTGAAAGAATACAGCAGATTTGTGGCTGATACAGACTTCTTTGTCAGGCAGTATGATATTTGAATTTTCCTCATGTTTATGTAAATATGAATTATGGATGATTCTGCAGAAGATTGGCTCATTTTATAATTTTTTCAAAAGAAAATAAATTAGTTTTTAGACATATTTGTGGAATAAGTGGTTAACCTTCAAGCCTCTGGTGGGTGGTTCCCCATGACAGCAGCGGACTGACATTTGAGGGCCGGTGTTGCTAGGAGAATTTCTTCGGCTGCTGTCTAGTGCACATCACGACAAATGGCAAATAATGATACAAGATGTTTTATTTACAGCGGTCCCGAGAGCTCAACACACTGCAACTTATGAAAACAGAAAAAGCAGCCATATACAGATTTGCGCTCCAAATACAGAAAACACAGACATTTTTCCTACAGTAAATGCTGCATGGCAAATCGGTGTATGTTTGATACCCATGTTTAGCCCACCTGTATTTTGAAAGTTGTCTGTAATTAGCATGATTCATGAATGTGTTAGCCTCTATATAAAGTATCACTTGCAGCAAATAGTGCCTGCTAGGCCCAAAGTGGACCCCGATGAACAGATTACACTGGAGCATATAAATGAATATGGCATGACATTCTTTTTTCAGCAATAGTTTGCGTTATGAGTCATTGCCATGTCCATCACAGGACATAAAATAACCACCATTACAATGCTACTGTGCTGTGATTGTCCTTACCTCAGTGTATATATGAGTTGGATACTTCTTTTCTCTTCCTGAAAGAGATTTGAAGCTGTGGGCCAAGGGGTGGGGGGTGAGTAAGGTGGAGGGAGTGAGCTGGTGGTAGTAGGCAGTCAACTTAAAGTGTTTGACTTTAGCTCCCCAGTTATTATTGATGTTATGCTGCATATCCATGTGAAGATATTTGGACAATTAGCAAATGCTAGTAGACTGAAGTTGTCCATCTGCGTTGAGAGGCAACCACGTGCAGCTGTGCAGGCCGAGACAACAGGGCACACCTCCGTAATTTTGATTTTCAAACACAAGTACAAATCCGAGTTATAACAAATATATAGGCTACACCGTATACACAGATTACTTCGAAGGACTACTTAAGCTTTTTGTGTTTGAGTGTGTCTGTGTATCCCCTTAATGTTGTTATCAATCATGTAGTGTCTCCAGAAAGGGAGGAATAAAGTAGACTGCTTAGACATGGAAAAATATGAATTGAGGTAGTTAGAGGGTCAACAAAACAGGGCAAGGGAGAACACACTGTCTGCCCTCCAGCCGCTGCACATATTAAACCATCTCTTCTAATACCCTTGTCATTTGGTTTGTATGTGGCTGCTAGCCACACTAGAGTTTTCAGGCAATTAATCTTCACATTCTCTGGCAATGGTGACTGTGATTAAAGTTCTTTTAATAGGGTTTTTGACTTTGCTTCATGTGCCATTTTGGCACCTGGAGTAATGGCAGCTACAGCCTCTTAAACAGAGAAAAAGCAGCACTTGTGGTTCTGACTGAGCAGGCCTGTGGCAGATTAATGACGTGGGAATGAGAATTTCTCAGTTTTGAGCCGGAATGCTCAGGATTCTTGTCAATCAGGAGTTATTGTGGGATTTTATTAAAGGAATTAGTAAAGTACTTTTATTAAAAATGACAGCAGCAGGATGTGGTTTCCCTTGCTGTTACTCCCAGTTCAGTTTGTGAGGAACAAATACAACTTGAAAGCTCTTAAATTATCAAAAAGATTTTAGGCTGTACATTATTTCATTCAACTTGTTCTTGAGAGATTGCCGTATTTCTATCAGTCTGCAATTCATCCATTTTTAACTCTTTTTTTCCCAGTATTTCATTCTGATGAGATGATGTCATCGCACTGCCCTTTTGTTTATGTTTTGGCGGGCCCTGCAGAACAATAAAGATCGAGTGTTTATAAGCTGACTGACTGTTAACACTCATACTTCACTGAACAGCACTGTGTTGGAATCATTTGAATGTGGAGCTTATGTTTATTATGTAAACTGTGTTTACTCATAGTACAGTATATAGTTTTGTCAGCGCGCAGCCTTTTTTTCTGTTGATTTTCACCACACATACCTGTACGATCATTCTACACTACGTAAAACTACAGACAACATATCCTGTAATTAGACCTACAAAATTAGCTCTGTTTAAATTAATTTATGACAGAAAAATGCTACATTAGTTGAACTCTTAAGATAAACAGAAATTCAATGTTAAAAATGTAGAAAGTGGTGGAGGAACGGTTTAATAACATTTAGATTTCCAAATTTTCTTTCATCAAAAGACATAATTCCTAATCGTCCATAATCATCCATAATTACCAATGACTCAGTAATTATTTTCATGACATTGCCCAGTTCAACTGAGTGAGAATGTTTTAACAAAATGTTGCAACAAAAAAACAGGTTTGAAAATGAACTCCAAACATACTTTCAGAAAATCAAATTAAAAAATTAAAAATCATTGCAACATAAGGACATAAATACGTCAGCAGCGTCTCAGATACTTGATACTCGTGTACAACTCCGTCCCTCCCTTAATCCCTTTGATTTCCAAAAAAAAAAACCTAAAAACAACTCTGATCTGGCTCCTCATTGTCAGTTTTGCTTGAAAGTCAACACCTCAGCCCAGCTGAAAGTGTGAGCACAACACATTCGGTACATTGTGTGATGAAAAATAAAACTGTGTATCAAGTTGATGGCAGCTAAACAAAAAAGGCAATTATAAAGACCATCCTGATGGATTACAAAGCAGATGCACAATTTGAAACAAATTTAGGACATGCAGGCACACGCACACACTGAAAACATTCTTGCAATTTAAATTAGCAAACACAGGCCACAGAGGTGTAATTATCACATGTACGTACTGTTTGTTCTAAAAGTGACAGGAAGTTCAGGTGACATAATCCCAGAGAGGTCATGACACCTGAACAAATGAGTGTGCCATTGCTTAAGTTTAGTTTAATCACCTTTTGTTTCGCCAGCTGTGCACATTTGAACGCTTACCTTGATGTTTAGGAGACAGGGCTGTGTTTTGTGGAAAATGGTAGAGAGCCATGCCAAAAGACAAGCTGAATAATAAATCCCACTTCCTCTAATAAATGTGTACTCCTGCTGGCTGAATATCGAATTAGCAATTCCATCAATTTCATCTGTCTGCTGCTAAAAATACGATATATGATTGGAGTGGCCACTCTGCATGCATTTCTAACCTGGTGAACCCAGGATGTGCGTATCACTTTGGCTTTGTCACGCTTCCATGAAGGTGTAATCACAGACACACACACACAAACACACTCACACACATCTCAT